>LMYD01000008.1:0-31076 GCA_001630595.1 Pseudogymnoascus sp. BL308
CTGGATGTCAAATGGACATTTCGCGCGAGTTATAAGGCAGGATTAATTCCTTCGCCTAGCTAGGAGTTAGCAGGTACTCCTTTGCCCATACTAAACGGCTCTTAGCAGAGTCAAGTAGTATTTAGAAGCGGCTAAATAGCTTCTTCCTAATTATCACATCTTAAGCTCTAAGGTCTAGGAGCACAAAAGGGCAGTTATATATTTAGCGCCCATTAACTATTAAGTGCAACTGAATATACTTGAATACGTGGCTTTAGATCTTCTAGTAGAAGCTGCGTATTAGTATAGAGTAGGGTAGTTTCCGTATTAGGCTCTAAAGCGCCTTTGATAGTCGTAGCGCGAAGGGCTTATTAATGATGAGGTAACCGTTTGCTCCTATGTTAACGAGAGCTTTCGTTTGCACACTAAGTCCGTTAAGACTTAGTGTTGTGTCGACTAAGAACTAGGTTCCGCCTAGAAGTTCTTGTAGGTTAAGATCTTGTAGATTACATTTGCGTAGGCCTAGGAAGGAGCCTTTCCCTAGACCTCGTCGTTTTCCTCTAGGGAGGCGTCTGATTGAAGTTCCACGGCTTCTTCCTAGGATTCCTTAGTCTTAGGGTCTTCCTAGTTAATTTCCTTTACTAAGGCGTTAAGGGAGCACTTATCTTAGAAGTAGCCTGCCTTGCTACATTTAAAGCAGTTCCTAGTAGCAGCTAGAGCAGCCGCCTAAGGTCTCCTTATAATGTCTAGCTTAGGGGCGCTAAAGAACTAGGTTCTTTAGACTAGAGGAAGGATGGGGGTAGTAGTTAGTTGGGCTAGTCTTAACGTCGTCGTTACTAGTGTAAACCTAGACGAGCTAGGCCTAGCTACTACCGTTACCGTAGGCTTTCCTAGCACTATGAACTAGTAGCTCAACTCGTTATTCTAGTGGCGTTCCTAATTAAATGTAGTGAGCTCTCGTACCATAAGGTGGTAGTCACCGTTCCATTAATTCTTAATAACGGCCACGTGACTATGAAATTGTGGCGTGAGCTTGTTCCACATATATTAGAACCATTCTAACTAGATTACTTGTCTAGTGATGGCTGCGCTTTAGAAGCAAGCTTTAAACTTAGAGAAGGACTCGTTAGAGTGGCCCTTATCTCTCATTTACATGTCGTCAAACTCGTTCTAGGCCTACTTGGTCTCGTTACTCGTAAGGTAATATGATCCTAATAGGTTCATCATCTCGTGCGCATCTCTAAACGCATGTACCTTAGACAGGTATTAGAGTTCTAGGTATTTTTTCGTAGTGCTAGTCGTAGTGCTTCATATTAGCACTTAGCGTGATACGTTAGTGGGGTAGTGATCCTTGTTAACCACAAGTTAGTCTTGTATTAAAGCGCTCTATTATAGGAAGGTGTGTTTAACGCCGTTGCTTAATGGAGTGATTCTTTCTAACATAGTTGATTTCTTGTGGCGAGATTAGGGTATCTCAGTGTCTTGTTAGGGTAGAATTAGGATTAATGGTGAGCGTGTTGCTATGGCTTAGGGAAGTCGAACGATACTAGGCGTGCTTCGCGGTAGTAGCGCTAGCTGTTCGTCTTCCTCACTATAGTCGTTGGCTTTAACGGTGCCTATAGGAGTGTCTGCTACTAGTGGTGGTACAGACGGTGTTCTAGTCTAGCTAGCCACAAGGGTGTTGATTAATGCTTTAAGTTCTTGCATCTCTCTCTTAAGGTTAGCCATGCGATCTAGGGCCTCATTAGAGGGGCCTACGGTTGTCTCTACAGCAGTGCCTTAGGAGGTCTATTGCCTAGTGTTCATCTGAGAGGGTGGACCGTCGTTATTAGGTGGTAGGTTTTGTGTTGCCTTGCGTAACATCTATGAGTTAGGGGCGTATCAAGTTGCAGTTAATACTAAAGAGTCTAACTTTCTAGTAGCTCGTGGCTATTAGCACTCTTGTTTGCAATTGCCTTTACGCTAAGGGAGTTCTTAAGGATCTCGTATCCTAATTAGCGCTAACGCGTTAGCGACTTTACTAGCTTACTCTATAGGATCAAACCTTAATCCACTAGCTGTCCGTGAGATCTTAGGAATCACAGCTATTTGAAGTCGTTAAGTCTCTGCTCTAAAACGGTACTAAGTCGTAGTTAGTTCGTAGTAGTAGTTCTCCTAAGTCGTTCTAGGGGTGGGATATTATTTACGTACGGCCGTTCCTAGCAGGCGTGATCTTTTTTGTATAATGTAAGGACATAGGGCACTATATTACAAGAAGTGGCATATAGGAGTGCAAGTCGGATATGAGTTGGTGCAATCCTATAGGTCTACTACGAAGGATACAAAAAAGATGAAGGGAGAGCTTATGGCTTCCAACCCCTTATGTACCTAAATGGGGTCTAACTTAGCTACGACTTAGCTAAGCCTTAGCGTGTCCTCTAAACCACCCCTGCTTATTACATGGAACCACCCTAACTCTTAACTCTTACCTACAACTACACTACATTGCCTTAGGGGTCTAGGTCTACTTCATGTAAGGAGGCATCCTTATAGTTACTAGGGGTGATCTAGGATTAGTAGCGGATGTAGTAGACTAGGCGTATAGTTCCTAGGAGCATGCAAGCGTTAGTAGGTTTAGTAGTTACAGACGAACCGTTAGACATCTATACGGAGGTGTAGCTAGTAGTAACGTTCCTAGATAAGCCGTAACGTCTTGCCTTGTCCTAGGTGAGCCGTAGAGACTTAATTGTAGGCCTTACTTAGTAAGCGTACCTTTAACTCGTCGTCGTTAGGTACTATAAGCTGATTGTCAAATAGTAGCAACCCGTTACGGACCGTCTAGCTTAATTCCTAGTTGGTTGCTCCTTGCTAGAGCGTCTCTAGGTCTAGGCTTGTACGATTAGCCTATAGTAGGTTGTTGATTAAGTCATGGGTTCCATTAGATCTGTTTACGGCTGCTACCTCTACTCCTATGTGTAAGGGGTCTAGGTCTAGGTCCGTAACGATTCGCGGATCTAGATTTTTGGGTCGTAAGAGGGTCTACGTATGAGTTGAAATCTTCATGGCCATTTGGCTGTCCATTTCCTAATCTCTACGGGTGAGTAGGTCTGCCTAATTCTAGCTGCTAGGCTTATAGGTAAGCATGAAGTTGAACCGTGAGAGTGTCTTGGCCTAACGTGCCTACCTGCCTAATAGGGCCTTAGTCGTCATGAAATACTCTAGAGCCTTATGGTCGGATACGACCTGTATATTGTAAGGATGCCTCCTTACACGGAGTAGACCTGGACCCCTAAGGCAATGCGTTGTCTGCAACACAGTGTGGTTGTAGGTAAGAGTTGAGAGTCAGGGTGGTACCGTGTAACAGGCAGGGGTGGTTTAGAGGACACGCTAAGGCTTAGCTGGGTCGTAGCTGAGTCAGACCCCATTCGGGTACATAAGGGGTTAGAAGCCATAAGCTCCCCCTTCATCTTTTTTGTATCCTTCGTAGTAGACCTATAGGATTGCACCGACTCATATCCGACTCGCACTCCCATATGCCACTTCTCGTGATACGGTGCCCTGTGTCCTTACATATATGGGCTGTAGAGCCCTCTAACTCTAGCCTTCATGCCTCTAACGCCTAAATAATGGCAAGCATTTCCTTGTTGTGGATTAGGTAGTTGATCTTAGCTAGAATCATCGTCTTTGAATAATAGGCTACGGGGTGCCACTCTCTACTAGGTTAGAGCTATAAGAGTATACCCCCTAATATCCCGTCTAAAGCGTCCGTTTCTACCATTAACTCGTAGTCTAGGTTGAAATGTACGAGTAGTAGGGCGTCTATTAAACGGGCCTTAAGCTCTTCAAATGCCTACTAGTAGTCGAGAGTCTAAGTAAAGGGGTTCTCCTTACGGGTAAGGGCTGTTAACGGGCAGGTGATTCATCTGTAATTAAGAATGAACTTCTAATAGAAGTTACAGAACCCTAGGAATGACTGCACGCTACACACCATAGTAGGCCTTTCCTAGTTACGGATGGTTTTAGTCTTCTTTAGGTTAACTACAATTCCGTCTGTACTTACGTAGAAGCCTAGGTACTTCGTACGGGTAACGCTAAACTCTAATTTCTTAATATTAGCCTATAGGCCTACTTCGTAGAGCCATAAGAGCACTTTACGGACGTGCTCCTAGTAGTTAAGCTCGTTCTCTAAGTATATGAGAATATCGTCTAAGTAAGCCGTATAGAAATCATCTAAGTAATTGAATAGAACGTCATTCATGAACCGTTAGTACGTTATAGGCCCATTAGTAAGGCTAAAGGGCATGGCCTTACACTTGTATGACCTATAATAGGTCTAGAACGTCGTTAATTCCTCTAATTCTAGGTTGATGTAGATGTAGTAGAACGCCTAGCAGATGTCTAGCTTTGTAAAGACACAGGCCTGTTAAAGCTAGGCTAAGGTCTCCTTAATTAGGGGTAACAGGTACTAGTCTTTCTAGGTTAATTCGTTAAGCTTATAGAAGTTGATATAGAACCATAACGATCCGTTAGGCTTCTTAACGAAGAGAATTAGAGCTGTAAAAGGAGCCTTACTAGCGTCTATAAAACCCTTATGAAGATTCTTAATTAGGTATTGTTTTATAGCCCGTAGCTCATCCATAGACTAGTAACGAAGTGGACTATAAGATAGCGCATCCGTAGTACCATCTGTAAGTTGAATCTTATGGTCGTATGGGCGTTAGGGTGGTAGGGTATCTAAAGCTGCCTTTGAGAACACATTAGCGAGGTCTTTGTAGGCCTCTAGGAGCTGTTCCTATACTTGCTAGTCGTCCTCTTGCTCTATAAGCTACTTCTTAATTAGGTGGTTAATCTCATACAACGATGTGCTAAATGCAATAGCTTAGTTGTCCTATAAGTTCCGTCAATAGCCTATAACGCTAATTGCAGCAATGTCTATAGGTGGTAAGGTGAGGTTTGCAGACTGCTTTAGGCGTCTTACGGGTGGCTGTTAGGGCTTAACGCCTATAAGGGCTTGGTTCATCGCCTGTAAGCTATTCTAACGGTCCTAGTACTTGCTACTATAGGTGCATAGAGCCTGTTTAGGTCCTCGCTTTAAGATTTGTGGCCTGTTAACGATGCTTACAGATAGTAGCAGGTCTTCCTGTCCCTAATTAACAGGTTAGTCGTCGAAAGCCTAGTCCTAGCAGTCTACATCCACTTAATGGTTTAGATTAGCAAACCGTAATCGAAGGGCCTTTAGGTTAAGTAGGCGTAGCTTAACTAGGTCTAGAGACTTAGGAGTATCTACTAGCCATATTAACTTTCCTAGGTGGAGGTTTAGCTGTACGTTAAGCTAGTTAAACTAACGGCAGCTAAGTATAAGGTCCTAGTAGCTAGTGTCTAACAATACCATAGGGACGTTGTACTATTTACAGCCGTTAATGTGAAGGTGTAGGACTACGTATTAGTTTGTGGCTTAGTAGCTCTATCCGTTAAATCTACAGACTATAATAGGAGTAGGTAGGGTGTAAATTAGTAGAGGGAAGAAGCAGGCTAGCTGCTAGGCGTATTTTGTACTAATAAGCACGTATCCGTTTGCTCTAGTGTTAGCTAAGGTAGAGGTTTTAAATCCATATCCATTAAAAACTAAGTTATAAGAGACTGTAAACTGTTTTCCTCTAAGTAGCTAACTAAGATCGATGGCTAATTAGCTAGGGTCCTAATAGAGCAAGCCTAGAGAGGAGACTTTCTCTAGGCTTAGTCGTTTTCTAATTCTAAAACTAGAGTAGTAGGCTCCTCTACAAGCTCTTTGATGTCTGCCTGTGGTACATGTATAAAGGTAGGAGCCTTAGAGCACTCTTTTGCAAAGTGGCCTACTTGACTATAGCAATAGCAGGTCTCTCCTAGATCTTTACGGGTAGGTGTAGGCTCTTGTAATAGTCCGTATAGCTTTAGGGCTAGGTTTAGCGGGTTTGTATAGGCTACAAAAGGAGCTGTAGACATTGTAACGAGTGTTCGCGTGCCTATTAGGGCAGCTACGGATCTAGTTATGAGTTTAGTAGTCTGTAACTAGCTTTGGCGTTATTAGAGCCTCCGTAAATTCTTGTCGACAAGCAAGCACTTGTAGGCGAGAGCCTTGCTTATAAGGAGCGTATCTAAAAATGGCAATACCAACTGTTATAGGGCTAGAGTAAGCTTATCATATAGGTCTAGCTATAGGTCGTCCGTAGGAATGTTTCCTATGCCTATAAGGTGTAGGAAATAGGTGTAAAATTTAGCGAAGGTTTCGTCTTCCTTCATAATAAGCTTACGGAAGTTAATACGAGCGTCCTATGATTTAAAAGGGTTCTAAAGAATCTCTGCGAGGTAGTTAATCATACCTATAGCAGTTGTAAATAGGTCTAGGCCCTTATGGTAACAGGGCGCTAGGTGCTTCTAAGCTACGTTAGTAGTCTAGTTAAAGATGTAAGCCATCTTTACTTAGTCTAAGTCGAACATACGGGCGTTAATTAGGAACTTATCTTTGATTTAGATGCGTTAGTTATCGAAGGATGGTAGTACTCTATCCGTAAGGGGATCTAGATCTTTGAGCTTAACTGTAGAAGTATGGCCTAATACTTCTAATTAGGGTGTACTTCTCTACGAAGCAGTAGTAGCCTAGTGTAACTGTTCCTATAGTTAGCAGACCTGTTTGTAGGCTATAGCGAGCTGCTAGGCATCTGTAAGCTAGGTAGCTAACATGACTTTAATTGATTAAAGGGTTTCTGTTTCTATAGAGGCGTCCTAGACGTCTAGTTCTAGTTCTTAGACTTGGTTCTAGGTGTTTAGTACCATGTAAGGCGTTATGGACGTTATAGGTAGTCTATATGAATTGTAACGAACAATTGCTACGGATGGTTGAATGGTTCTATGCGATTCATACGATTCATATTCTCTTAATGGGTAGATATTCTATTCCTTCTTAGGAGTAGTAGTGAAATGAAAGGGAGCTTTAGATAATGTAACAAACGCCGTCTACTTAGTCTATAACAGTTAACCTTACCTATAGTAATGCATAGGTATAACAGTAGACTAGGAATTAAGAGGTAGTTTAATTAAAGATCTAAAGCTATAGAAGAAAGAAGAAGAGAAGTGGGCGAAGCCTAGAGGTCTAGCTTATAACTACAGACCTAAAACGGGTAAGGTTTAAGGCCGTTACCCCTTTTTAGGTAGTCTAGAGAACCCATTAGGGTCTATGAGGACTATAATCACGTGGCATTAAGTGTATGCCTATGATAGTTTGTGTATTATATGTTTACTAACTAATTAATAGAAACAATTAAACTAAACGAACGAGTAGGTAACAATAGCATACCGTTACGTAAGTAATACTTTTTAGGCTTAGCTAATGGTTTTATAGTATAATTCCGTAACGATGCTAATTCCCGTCTCTCCTACTACCCTCCTTAAGGCATACTATGCCTTATGCATGCGCTACTTACGCTATAAGGCGTCTCTAGAGGTAGAGAAACCTGCCTACAACTACGTGTAGAGCTCTAAGAGCTTAAAGTGTAGCTACTACATGTCATAGAAGGGCTAGTGTATTCTAGTGAGTTTCTAGATGGCTTACATCCTAGTTGTTTTAGTTTCTATAGCTAACTTCTAGGGATAGCTAGCTTAGTTCCTAGGCCTAAAATACTAGGCCATTGTTAACGCTAAGTCTACGTCCCCCCTTGTTCATACTAACGTTGTCTCTACTACTAAAGAGGTAGCTTACGTCACTAACATTACTAGTACTACTATGCTAAAGTTTTAGACTCTAGCTAAGGCTTTAGCTTACTTAGAGGGCGTTGCCCTCCGCCTCTTCATTAAGGATAGTCTTTATGTAAGTATTCCCGTTACGTTCTTCCCTTATTAGTCTAGTGAACGTAGTGTAGCACGTTCACTAGACTGTTCTAGTTATAAAGAAGGATATAGCGCTACTCTATAAGGGGTAGAACTCCTCTACATCCTCCTTACTAGAGGGCGTAAAGAAGGCTATAAAGGAGGGGGTAGAATTAGTAGTGGCTATAGTTACTAGGCCCTATAGGGTAAAGAGAAAGAGAGTAAGGAAAGATGAGGGAGAGGATGAGGAGGAGATGGTAGGTAGTTTCGCCATGCCCTTAGGGTAATTAGGCCCTATGCTAGAGGGAACTTAGGGGTAGTCTTTCACGTGAGGTTACTTTAACCCTTCGTCTCTTATGGTAGTAGCTGCTTGTTATGACGCTAGTAAGACGTTTAAGAAGGGTAGCCTCTATAAGAACCATAGCTCTAAGTGTACCCTAGCTTAGAGGGTGCTTAGTTTAGTGTTGTAGGTAGTAACAACGCTATTTTTTCTACTTCCTTATTCCTCTTGTGATTATAGCTTAGCTTGCCTATCTCTCATGCTATAATTAATCTAGGTAAGTCCTTTAGTAGCCCTAGTAGGTTTAGATATTTCACATGAAACTCTTAGAGCTTAAGAGGAGAGTTCTTGAAATTTGCTACAGGATACTACTCTAGGTTTAGGTTAAATTCTACCTAGCTCACCTAGTACTATAGTTAACGGCAGCAAAGTCTTATAGCAAGGATCTTATTAACTTACCATTCCTTTATGTCATTAATGACTTTACTACTAGACTCTAGTAGTACCTAACTAGGTAGGGGGTTAGTTAGTGCCTTAATGAGTACGTCTAGAGAGAACACATCATGTATGTAAGAACCTATAGGTAGTTGTAATTGAAATGCATAACTAACTTATTCTAATACCATATATGATCTAGACTACTACCGTTCTAACTTATAGCTTAGGTAGGTGTTCTTAAGATTCTTTACTAAGAGGTATACCTTGTTCCCCATGCTCTAATTAACAGCTCGTTAGCACTAGTTAGTGTACTTAGACATATCTTCTTAGGTTTTTGCTATATTACCCTTAGCTTAGGTTTAAGTAACGTGCATTTAGTCTACTACTACTCTAGCTTCTTTCTAGTTAAGGGTTTCCTAGGAAGTATTCTCCTTTAGGGCATTCTAATTCTAACTTATATAGGGATTCATTCTATACTTAAGTTAGTAGGGTGTTATACTAATTAAGGCATGAGGGAGTGTCATCTAGACCTAGTCTATAATAGGGATTAGCTTGCTCTAATTGTTCTAGTAGTAAGATACGAATGGATGTAGTCTCTAATTAATATAATGATTTATGATCTTCGTCTAGCCATTAGTCTACTTATAGTAAGCTATAGATAGCTTAATCTTAACGCTAATGATCTAGCAGAACTTGTGCTAGAAGGATGACATAAATTAGGGTCTACGGTCACTAATAATTAACACTAGGGTATGCCTAAATTAGTAGATTCATTTAATGTGTAAGGACACAGGGCACCGTATCACGAGAAGTGGCATATGGGAGTGCGAGTTGGATATGAGTCGGTGCAATCCTATAGGTCTACTACGAAAGATATAAAAAAGATGAAGGGGGAGCTTATGGCTTCTAACCCCTTATGTACCCAAATGGGGTCCGACTCAGCTACGACTCGGCTAAGCCTTAGCGTGTCCTCTAAACCACTCCTGCCTGTCGCATGGAACCACCCCGACTCTCATCTCTTACCTACACCCACACTATGTCGCGGCTAACGCATTGCCTTAGGGGTCCGGGTCTACTCCGTGTAAGGAGGCATCCTTACATTACCCCCCTCCTTAAGAATGTGCTTTGTCCTTAAAGCGCGAGACTCCCGTATCGTTACTAGGAAGTATGCGGTTCACGTTCGTGCATACTTCTTTTTGTCGTCGAGTGGTACTGCTAAATGCGTCCGTGAGGCGGTTAGGGAATGATTCTTTGTGAACAACAAAGAATATTGAAGGGGTCCGAATCCATGCCAGAAGGTATGCGGGCGTGTGGTTAGGCGTCGCGGATTTCTTAGTTACTGTGCGCACGCTAATCCATCTCAGAGATTCATTGTTGTAAGCGGTTGTCATAACAAGCTGATATTTCGTCTAAGGTTCTAATGATATTTTCTTCACAACAACGATCAAGAACCCCCCCCCCAAGACCAGTAAGTGCCCCCTCCCGTTCGTGTATTGTATGTTTACTAACTAATTAATAGAAACAATTAAACCAAACGAACGAGTAGGTAACGACGGCGCACCGTTACGTAGGTGATACTTTTTTGGGCTTAGCTGACGGTTTTATAGTACAATTCCGTGACGATGCTGATTCCCGTCCCTCCTACTGCCCTCCCTAAGGCGTACCGCGCCTTGTGCATGCGCTGCCTACGCCACAAGGCGTCTCTAGAGGCGGGGAAACCCGCCCACGACTGCGTGTGGAGCTCTAAGAGCTCGAAGTGCGGCCACTACATGTCGCAGAAGGGCCGGTGTATTCCGGTGAGTTTCCGGACGGCTCGCGTCCTGGCTGTTTTAGTTTCTGTGGCTGACTTCTAGGGATAGCTGGCTTGGTTCCTAGGCCTGGAATACCAGGCCATTGTTGACGCTAAGTCCACGTCCCCCCTCGTCCCCGCCAACGTTGTCTCTGCTGCCGAAGAGGCAGCTCGCGTCACTAACATCGCTGGCGCCACCATGCTAAAGTTTTGGACTCTAGCTGAGGCTTTAGCCTACTTAGAGGGCGTCGCCCTCCGCCTCTCCGTCAAGGACGGTCTCCGTGTGAGTATTCCCGTTACGTTCTTCCCTTGTTCTAGAGCTAACGTGGTGTAGCGCGTCCACTAGGCCGTCCTAGCCGTGAAGAAGGATACGGCGCTGCTCCGCGAGGGGCAGGACTCCTCTACGTCCTCCTTGCTAGAGGGCGTGGAGAAGGCCGTGAAGGAGGGGGTGGAATCGGTGGTGGCTGCAGTTGCTGGGCCCCGTGAGGTGAAGAGGAAGAGAGCGGGGGAGGATGAGGGGGAGGATGAGGAGGAGACAGCAGGTGGTTTCGCTATGCCCTTGGGGTGATCGGGCCCTATGCTAGAGGGAACTCAGGGGTAGTCTTTCGCGTGGGGTCGCTTCGACCCTTCGTCTCTCATGGTGGTAGCTGCTTGTTACGACGCTAGTAAGACGTTTGGGAAGGGTGGCCTCCGCAAGGACTACAGCTCCGAGTGTGCCCTAGCTTAGAGGGTGCTTAGTTTAGTGTCGTAGGTAGTAACGACGCTGTTTTTCCTACTTCTTCGTTCCTCTTATGATCGTAGCTTGGCTCGCCCTTTTCCCATGCCGTAATCCATCTGGGTAGGTCCTTTGGCGGCCCTAGTAGGTTTAGATATTCCGCGTGGAACTCTTGGAGCTTAAGAGGAGAGTTCTCGAAATTTGCTGCGGGATACCACTCTAGGTCTAGGTCGAATCCTACCCAGCTCACCTGGTACTGTAGTTGACGGCGGCGAAGTCTCACGGCAAGGATCTTATCAACTTGCCATTCCTCTACGCCGTCAATGACTTCGCTGCTAGGCTCTAGCGGTGCCTAACCAGGTAGGGGGTCAGTTGGTGCCTTAATGAGTACGTCTAGTGAGAATACATCATGTATGTGAGAACCAGTAGGCAGTTGTAATCGAAATGCGTGACCAACTAGTTCCAACACCGTATATGGTCCAGACCACTGCCGTCCTAACTTGCAGCTTAGGCGGGTGTTCTTAAGATTCTTTGCCGAGAGGTAAACCTTGTCCCCTACGCTCTAATCGACAGCTCGTTGGCGCCAGTTGGCGTACTTAGACATATCTTCTTGGGTTTTCGCCATATTGCCCTTAGCTAGGGTCTAGGTGGCGTGCATTCAGTCCGCCACCACTCTGGCTTCTCCCTGGTTAAGGGTTTCCCGGGGAGTATTCCCCTTTGGGGCATTCTAATCCCAACTCGTACGGGGATCCGTTCCGTACTTGAGTCGGTAGGGTGTCATACCGATCGAGGCGTGAGGGAGTGTCATCTAGACCTGGTCCATGATAGGGATCAGCTCGCTCCAATTGTCCTGGTAGTAGGATACGAACGGACGCAGTCTCTGATTGATATAACGGTTCATGATCTCCGTCTAGCCATCAGTCTGCTTGTGGTAAGCCGTAGACAGCTTAATCTTAACGCCAATGATCCGGCAGAACTCGTGCTAGAAGGATGACACGAATTGAGGTCCGCAGTCACTAATAATTGACACCGGGGTGTGCCCAAATCAGTAGATCCATTTAATGAACAGTTGCGCCATTTGCCTTGCGTCTATAGTCTTATGGCACGGTATGGTCACGGAGGTCTTACTGAGGCGGTCCATGAACACCAAGATGCTGTCATACCCATGCTTGTCAACTAAGAACTCCTTAAAGTCCATCGTAAGGTGTTGCATAGGGTAATCAGGTACTAGTAGGGGGTGTAGGAAGCCTTGATACCATAAGCAGTCCGCTTCCATGCTAGTCCAATGATACTTTGGGGCGAGCAATTGATAGGTCTTCCTGCCGCTTAGATGCGCGGTCGACACTTGGTCGTGCGCCTCCTAGATGAGTTTCGTGCACAACTCCATGTGGCGGTTCACACATAATCGATCCTGGTATAGGAGAAGTTGATCGGTTAAGGCGTAACCGTTAGGTAAGGGTTGCCTATTACGAGTATCGGTAAACGAACTCCTATTGTTAGCGCACAGCGCTTCGATCAGGTCAAAGGGCATTGCCGCCGTCGGTGTGTCTATAGCGTTGATGGACGCTACATAGTTGTTGGCCAACTTAGCACTGATACGGGGGTGTAGGCGGGCTAGGCTAAGTAGCACCCTCGCACGACTGTTCAACTTGATTTTCTGTTGTAGTACGAGGTCCTAGTCTCTCTGGCTTAGGATATCCGCCTTCTAGTTATTCTTCCCTATAGTATACGTAATGTAGAAATTGAAGTCGGATAGGAGTTCCATCCACTGCACCTGTTTCGCGGTGAGAACCTTCGTTGACATGAAGTATTTAAGCGAGCGGTGGTCCGTATAGACGTCTACCCGCTAGGTTACCGAGGCCAATTCGGGTCTCCATTTCGCAAAGGCCTTCACGATCGCGAACAGCTCCTTATCGTAGATCTCCCAGTTGATCTCATGGCCCGTTAGGACGTGGCTATAGAAGCTTACTAGGTACTAGAGCTTGTCTAGATGCTCCTGCGAAAGCACGCTAGCGACTACTCCATTAGAAGAGTCGGTTTCGAGCTTCGTAGGCAATCTGGGGTTGAAGTGGTGCAGTGCTTGCACGGCTAACAGCTGCCGCCGTAATTCTTCGAAGGCGTTCTCACATTCATCAGTTCACAGGAACGGCTCCGAGGGGCTAGTGATAGTCGTTAGGGGCTTCGCTATTTTCCCGAAATTGCGTATGAACTAGCGGTAGAAACCACAGAAACCCAGATAGGACTTCACACTAGTAACGGTGGTCGGTCTAATCTAGTTTCGAAGTGGTTCGATCTTCTCTGGGTCTGCTTCGACTCCGGAAGTGGTCAGTATGTAGCCTAAGTACTTCGTACGGGTAACATTGAACTCGCATTTCTTAATGTCAGCTTAGAGGCCGGCTTCACGTAGTCGTTAGAGGACTTTGTGTACATGCCTAATGTGTTCCGTAGGGTCTTCGGAATATATCAATATGTCGTCTAGGTAGGCAGTACAGAAATCATCCAGGTATTACATGAGAACGTCGTTCATGTAACGCTAGTACGTTGCAGGGCCGTTGGTTAGTCCAAACGGCAGCACTTTGCACTTGTATGACCCATAACGAGTCCTGAAGGTAGTGTACTCTTCGGAGTCAGGGTGCATTCGTATGCAGTGAAAGGCTTGTCGAATATCGAGTTTCGTGAAGATCTTCGCTTTCGACACCCGGCCGAGTAGTTCGTCGATGCAGGGTATCGGGTACGGATCGTTACGAGTGAGGCCGTTTAGCTTGTAGTAGTTAATGCAGAACCTCAATTTGCCGTCCGCTTTCTTGACGAAGAGTATAGGAGACGCAAAGGGGCTATTGCTATTAACGATGAAGCCCTTCTCAAGGTTCTCTAATAAGTATTGCTTCGTAGCCTTAAGCTCTTCGGTGCCTTGCTAGTAGAGGGGTGAGAATGCGTTGGGTAATGGCGCTTCGAGCTAGATCTTATGATCATATATTTGGTGGGGCGGGATCTTATTAGATTCTAACTTGAAGAATACATTGGTGTATGGTCGGTGTATACCCGGGAGCTTCTCCTGGATGAGTGATATCGTTTCGTCATCCTCTACCGATTCTTTCTCTCGTATGATCTAATCAATCTCATATATACTAGTCTGGAAGAACTTGGCGTCGCTCCGCATCATCTCGTGGTAGAACGCATTAGCACCGATCTCACATATCTGTACTAGCGTGAAGCTAGGTGCTAGCTCTGCCAGTGGTCGCTAGGGCACCTCTATGACCTGAGGTGTACTTGGGGTAGGGTCAGTGATCTCTTCGTAGTCCGAAGTTATCACTTTCATTTCCGTCGAGCGTCCGCCTACGCAGCGTCTGTCTTCGTGGTGGATTGCGGCATCCCTACGATTCGCATTAGACTAGTGTGCTGGATGTCGAATGGACGTTTCGCGTGAGTTGTAGGGAAGGGTTAATTCCTTCGCCTAGCTAGGAGTTGGCGGATACTCCTTTGTCCATACTAGACGGCTCTTCGCAGAGTTAAGTAGTATTCGGAAGCGGCTGAAAAGCTTCTTCCTAATTATCACATCTTGCGCTCTAAGGTCTAGGAGCACAAAAGGGCAGTTATATATTTGGCGCCCATCGACTATTAAGTGCAACCGAATATACTTGGATACGTGGCTTTAGATCTTCTAGTGGAAGCCGCGTATTAGTACAGAGTAGGGTAGTTTCCGTATTAGGCTCTGAAGCGCCTTCGACAGTCGTAGCACGAAGGGCTTATTAATGACGAGGTAACCGTTTGCTCCTATGTTAGCGAGAGCTTTCGTTTGCACACCAAGTCCGTTAAGACTTAGTGTCGTGTCGACTAAGAACTAGGTTCCGCCTAGAAGTTCTTGTAGGTCGAGATCTCGCAGATTGCATTTGCGTAGGCCTAGGAAGGAGCCTTTCCCTAGACCTCGTCGTTTTCCTCTAGGGAGGCGTCCGATTGAAGTTCCACGGCTTCTTCCTAGGATTCCTCAGTCTTGGGGTCTTCCCGGTCGATTTCTTTTACTGAGGCGTTAAGGGGGCACTTATCTTGGAAGTGGCCTGCCTTGCTGCATTTGAAGCAGTTCCTGGTAGCAGCTGGAGCGGCCGCCTAGGGTCTCCCTATAATGTCTAGCTTAGGAGCGCTAAAGAACTAGGTTCTTTGGACTAGAGGAAGGATGGGGGCAGTGGTCGGTCGGGCTGGTCTTGACGTCGTTGTCACTAGTGTGAACCTAGACGAGCTAGGCTTGGCTGCTGCCGTCACCGTAGGCTTTCCTGGCACTGTGAACTAGTAGCTTAACTCGTTATTCTAGCGGCGTTCCTGATTGAATGCAGTGAGCTCTCGTACCATAAGGTGGTAGTCACCGTTCCATTGATTCTTGATAACGGCCACGCAGCTGCAGAATTGTGGCGTGAGCTTGTTCCACATATATTAGAACCATTCCGACTAGATTACTTGTCTAGTAATGGCAGCGCTTTAGAAGCAAGCTTTGAACTTAGAGAAGGACTCGTTAGAGTGGCCCTTATCTCCCATTTACATGTCGTTGAACTCGTTCCAGGCCTGCTCGGTCTCGTTACCCGTAAGGTAATATGATCCTAATAGGTCCATCATCTCGTGTGCATCTCTAAATGCATACACCTTAGACAGGTATTAGGGTTCTAGGTATTTTTTTGTAGTGCTAGTCATAGTACTTTATATTAGCGCTTAGCGTAATACGTTAGTAGGATAGTGATTCTCGTTAACTATAAGTTAGTCTTGTATTAAAGCGCTTTATTATAAGAAGGTGTGTTTAACGCTATCACTTAATGAAGTAATTCTTTCTAACATAGTTGATTTCTTATGGCAAGATTAGAGTATCTTAGTGTCTTATTAGAGTAGAATTAAGATTAATAGTAAGCGTGTTACTATAGCTTAGGGAAGTCAAACGATACTAGGCGTACTTTGTAGTAGTAGCGCTAGCTATTTGTCTTCCTTACTATAGTCGTTGTAAGGATGCCTCCTTACATGAAGTAGACCTAGACCCCTAAGGCAATGTAGTGTGGTTGTAGGTAAGAGTTGAGAGTTAGAGTAGTTCTATGCAATAGGCAGGGGTGGTTTAGAGGACACGCTAAGGCTTAGCTAGGTCATAGCTAAGTTAGACCTCATTTAGGTACATAAGGGGTTAGAAGCCATAAGCTCCCCCTTCATCTTTTTTGTATCCTTTGTAGTAGACCTATAGGATTGTACCAACTCATATCCAACTCGCACTTCCATATGCTACTTCTTGTGATACGGTGCCCTATGTCCTTACATTATACAAAAAAGATCACGCCTACTAGGGACAGCCGTACGTAAATAATATCCTACCCCTAGAACGACTTAGGAGAACTACTGCTACGAACTGACTACGACTTAGTGCCGTTTTGAAGTAGAGACTTAACGACTTCAAATAGCTATGATTCCTAAGATCTCACGGACAGCTAGTAGATTAGGGTTTGATCCTATAGAGTAAGCTAGTAAAGTCGCTAACGCGTTAGCGCTAATTAGGATACGAGATCCTTAAGAACTCCCTTAGCGTAGAGGCAATTGCGAACAAGAGTGCTAATAGCCACGAGCTACTAGAAAGTTAGACTCTTTAGTATTAACTACGACTTGATACGCCCCTAACTCATAGATGTTGCATAAGGCGACACAAAACCTACCACCTAACAACGACAGTCCACCCTCTTAGATGAACACTAGGCAATAGACCTCCTAAGGCACTGCTATAAAGACAACTGCAGGCCCCTCTAATGAGGCCCTAGATCGCATGGCTAACCTTAAGAGAGAGATGCGAGAACTTAAAGCATTAATTAACACCCTTGTGGCTAGCTAGACTAGAACACCGTCTACACTACCACTAGTAGTAGACACTCCTATAGGCACCATTAAAGCTAACGACTATAGTAAGGAAGACGAACAGCTAGCGCTACTACCACGAAGCACGCCTAGTATCGTTTGACTTCCTTAAGCTATAGCGACACGCTCACCATTAATCCTGATTCTACCCTAACAAGACACCAAGATACCCTAATCTCGCCATAAGAAATCAACTATGTTAGAAAGAATTACTCCATTAAGTGACGGCGTTAAACACACCTTCCTATAATGAAGCGCTTTAATATGAGACTAACTTGTGGTTAACGAGAATCACTACCCTACTAACGTATCACGCTAAGCGCTAATATGAAGCACTACGACTAGCATTACGAAAAAATACCTAGAACCCTAATACCTGTCTAAGGTGCATGCGTTTAGAGATGCACACGAGATGATGGACCTATTAGGATCATATTACCTTATGGGTAACGAGACTAAGCAGGCCTAGAACGAGTTCAACGACATGTAAATGAGAGATAAGGGCCACTCTAACGAGTCCTTCTCTAAGTTTAAAGCTCGCTTCTAAAGCGCAGCCATCACTAGACAAGTAATCTAGTTAGAATGGTTCTAATATATGTAGAATAAGCTCACGCCACAATTCTGTAGCCACGTGGCCGTTATTAAGAATTAATGAAATGATGACTACCACCTTATAGTACGAGAGCTCACTGCATTCAATTAGGAATGCTGCTAGAACAACGAGTTAAGCTACTAGTCTATAGTGCTAGGAAAGCCTACGGCAACAGTAGCGGCTAGGCCTAGCTCGTCTAGGTTTACACTAGTGACGACGACGTTAAGACTAGCTCAACTAACCACTGCCCCCATCCTTCCTCTAGTCCAAAGAACCTAGTTCTTTAGCGCCCCTAAGCTAGACATTACAGGGAGACCCTAGGCGGCTGCTCTAGCTACTACTAGGAACTACTTTAAATGTAGCAAGGTGAGCCACTTCTAAGATAAGTGCTCCCTTAACGCCTTAGTAAAGGAAATCGACCAGGAAGACCCTAAGACTAAGGAATCCTAGGAAGAAGCCGTGGAACTTCAATTAGACGCCTCCCTAGAGGAAAACGACGAGGTCTAGGGAAAGGCTCCTTCCTAGGCCTACGCAAATGTAATCTACGAGATCTTAACCTACAAGAACTTCTAGGCGGAACCTAGTTCTTAGTCAACACGACACTAAGTCTCAACGGACTTAGTGTGCAAACGAAAGCTCTCGCTAACATAAGAGCAAACGGTTACCTCATTATTAATAAGCCCTTCGCGCTACGACTGTCAAAGGCGCTTTAGAGCCTAATACGGAAACTACCCTACTCTATACTAATACGCAGCTTCCACTAGAAGATTCAAAGCCACGTATCCAAGTATATTTAGTTGCACTTAACAGTTAATGAGCGCTGAATATATAACTGCCCTTTTGTGCTCCTAGACCTTAGAGCTCAAGATGTGATAATTAGGAAGAAGCTATTTAGCCGCTTCCAAATACTACTTAACTCTACTAAGAGCCGTTTAGTATAGGCAAAGGAGTACCTACTAACTCCTAGCTAGGCGAAGGAATTAATCCTACCTTACAACTCATGCGAAATGTCCATTCGACATCCAGCTCACTAGTCTAATGCAAATCGTAGGGATGCCGTAATCCACCACGAAGATAGATGCCGCGTAGGCAGACGCTTAATGAAGATGAAAGTGATAGCTTTAGACTACGAAGAGATCACTAACCCTACCCTAAGTGCACCTTAGGTCACTAAGGTGCCCTAGCGACTACTAGCAAAGCTAGCACCTAGCTTCACGCTAGTATAGATATGTGAGATTAGTGCTAATGCTTTCTACTACAAGATGATGTAGAGCGACGCCAAGTTCTTCTAGACTAGTATATATGAGATTAATTAGATCATACGAGAGAAAGAATTAGAAGAGGATGACGAAACAATATCACTCATCTAGGAGAAGCTCCTAGGTATACACTAACCATACACCAATGTATTCTTTAAGTTAGAAGTTAATAAGATCCTTGCCATGAGACTTTACTGCCATCAACTATAGTACTAGGTGAGCTAGGTAGGATTCAACCTAGACCTAGAGTAGTATCCTGCAGCAAATTTCGAGAGCTCTCCTCTTAAGCTCTAAGAGTTTCACGCGGAATATTTAAACCTACTAGGGCCGCTAAAGGACCTACCTAGATGAATTACGGCATGAGAGACGGGCAAGACAAGTTACAATCACAAGAGGAATAGCGAAGTAGGAAAAACAGCGTCGTTGCTACCTACGACACTAAACTAAGCACCCTTAGAGCTAGGGCACACTTGGAGTCGTAATCCTTGTAGAGGCCACCCTTCCTAAACGTCTCACTAGCGTTACAACAAGCGGCTACTACCATAAGAGACGAAGGGTTAAAGCAACCTCACGCGAAAGACTACCCCTAAGTTCCCTCTAGCACAGGGCCTAATTACCCTAAGAGCACAGCGAAACCACCTGCTGTCTCCTCCTCATCCTTCCCCTCATCCTCCCCCGCTCTCTTCCTCTTCACCTCATAGGGCCTAGCAACTACAGCTACTACTAATTCCACCCCCTCCTTTACGGCCTTCTTCACGCCCTCTAGTAAGGAGGACGTGGAGGAGTCCTGCCCCTCGTGAAGTAGCGCTATATCCTTCTTTATAGCTAGGATAGCCTAGTGAACGCGCTACACCACGTTAGCTTTAAGCTAGGGAAGAACGTAACGGGAATACTTACACAGAGACTGTCCTTAACGGAGAGGCAGAGGGCGACGCCCTCTAGGTAGGCCAAAGCCTTAGCTAGAGTCTAAAACTTTAGCATAGTAGCGCTAGCAATGTTAGTGACGCGAGCTGCCTCTTTAGTAGTAGAGATAACGTTAGTAGGGACGAGGGGAGACGTGAACTTAGCGTTAACAATGGCCTAGTATTCTAAGCCTAGGAACTAAGCTAGCTATCCCTAGAAGTCAGCCATAGAAACTAAAATAGCTAGGACGTAAGCCGTCTAGAAACTTACTAGGACACACTAGCCCTTCTACGCTATGTAGTGGCTGCACTTTAAGCTCTTAGAGCTTTACACGTAGTCGTGGGTGGGTTTCCCTGCCTCTAGAGACGCCTTATGGCGTAAGTAGCGCATGCACAAGACGTAGTATGCCTTAGGGAGAGCAGTAGGGGGAACGGGAATTAGCATCGTCGCGGAATTATACTACAAAACCGTTAGCTAAGCCTAGAAAGTATCACCTATGTAATGGTGTGCCGTCGTTACCTACTCGTTCGTTTAGTTTAATTGTTCTATTAATTAGTTAGTAAACATATAATACACGAACGGGAGGGGGCACTTACTAGTCTTAGGGGGGGGGGTTCTTGATCGTTATAGTGAAGAAAATATCATTAGAACCTTAGACGAAATATTAGCTTGTTATAGCAACCGCTTACAACAATGAATCTCTAAGATGACTTAGCGTGCACATAGTAACTAAGAAATCCGCAACGCCTCATAACACGCCTACATACCTTCTAGCATAGATCTAGACCCCTTAAATATTCTTTGTTATTCACAAAGAATCGTTCCCTAACTGCTCCACAGATGCATTTAGCAGTGCTACTCGACAACAAAAAGAAGTATGCGCAAACGTGAACTACATACTTCCTAGTAACGATACGGGAGTCTTGCGCTTTAAGGACAAAGCACATTCTTAAGGAGGGGGGTAATGTAAGGATGCCTCCTTACATGGAGTAGACCTAAACCCCTAAGGTAATGTAGTGTGGTTGTAGGTAAGAGTTGAGAGTTAGGGTGGTTCCGTGTAATAAGCAGGGGTAGTTTAGAGGACACGCTAAGGCTTAGCTAGGTCGTAGCTAAGTCAGACCCCATTTAGGTACATAAGGGGTTAGAAGCCATAAGCTCCCCCTTCATCTTTTTTGTATCCTTCGTAGTAGACCTATAGGATTGCACCGACTCATATTCAACTCGCACTCTCATATGTCACTTCTTGTGATATAGTGCCCTATGTCCTTACAGTCGTTAGCTTTAATAGTACCTATAGGAGTGTTTGCTACTAGTAGTAGTGTAGACGGTATTCTAGTCTAGCTAGCCACGAGGGTGTTAATTAATGCTTTAAGTTCTTACATCTCTCTCTTAAGGTTAGCTATGTGATCTAGGGCCTTATTAGAGGGACCTATAGTTGTTTTTATAGTAGTGCCTTAGGAGGTCTATTACCTAGTGTTCATCTAAGAGGGTAAACCGTCATTGCTAGGTAATAGGTTTTATGTTACCTTACGTAACATCTATAAGTTAGAGGCATATTAAGTTGTAGTTAATACTAAAGAGTCTAACTTTCTAGTAGCTTGTGGCTATTAGCACTTTTGTTCGTAATTACCTTTACGCTAAGGGAGTTCTTAAGGATCTCGTATCCTAATTAGCACTAACGCGTTAGTAGCTTTACTAGCTTACTTTATAGGATTAAACCCTAATCTACTAGCTATCTATAAGATCTTAAGAATCATAGCTATTAGAATTTGTTAAGTCTCTACTCTAATCCGTTACAAGTCGTAGTTAGGGTAGATTTAAGGTTCTCCTAAGTCATTTAATTATAGGATATTATTTACGTATAGCTGTCTCTAGTAGGCATGATCTTTTTTGTATAATGTAAGGACATAGGGCACCATATTACAAGAAGTAACATATAGGAGTGTAAGTTAGATATGAGTTAGTGTAATCCTATAGGTCTACTACGAAGGATATAAAAAAGATGAAGGGGGAGCTTATGGCTTCTAACCCCTTATGTACCTAAATGGGGTCCAACTTAGCTACGACTTAGCTAAGCCTTAGCGTGTCCTCTAAACTACTCCTGCCTGTCGCACGGAACCACCCTGACTCTCATCTCTTACCTACACCCACACTGTGTCGCGGACAACGCATTACCTTAGGGGTCCGGGTCTACTCCGTGTAAGGAGGCATCCTTACAGTTACCGTATTAACATAATATGTGTTAAAATATGTTCTAAATGGGGTAGGAGTTTTTTTAACGCCACAGATGGCTTGCGATTGCGTAGCACAGCACAGCCTCGTTAAAGTAGGCAGCCACCCAATGCAACTATAAATTGTCACCTCAGCCAACATAGTTCGGACTTCGATGCTCCATGCATCAACTTACATACGCCCCAATATAAATATGCACCAGAAGCTCATATTCATTTTTAGCAACAATATTGTATGAGTGCGCCAAGAGGTACCAGCACAAGTGATCGCCTCTTGCTTAACAACAAAGGGCCGAGTCCTTATAAATACGCTCTACTCCCACATCAGCATAAACCAATGGATTTCCTTGACATACACCCCTTCGTCCGAATTACAGCTCATGACAAAGCCGTCGGCGCTATAATCGGTGCCGCCTTGGGCGACGCTATAGGCCTGTATACCGAATTTCTACCCCGCACTGAATGCTCGCGCGCCTATCCCACCGGCCACTTCTCCCTCCTTAAAGCAGATTTGACGCCATTCCGCGAGGACAGTCATAGAGACAAGTTCGAACCCGCAAACTGGACAGACGACACCGATCAATCACTCGCCCTGATCCTGTCCTTTATACACAACTACATCCCAGGCAGCAACACCCAGCCATTGAAGCCCTCAGACATCGCCCAGCGGCTCCAAATATGGGTAACCCAGGGTCTGCGCTGCCTCGACCGTCCGCCTCTCGGGATTGGTATGACTACTGGCCGCGTGTTGATGGATCCGGAGTACCTCCACGACCCTGAAGGCGTGGCGTTGGCATGCTGGCTTCGTAGCGGCCGCAGTATCGCCCCAAACGGGTCACTTATGCGTACACACCCGTTGGGTGTAATATATGTTGGGCGGACATTGGAGGAGACTTTCCAGGCCGCTGCTGATGTGGGGAGGGTGACACACGTGGATCCGCGGTGTGTGGTTAGCTGCTGTCTTGTGACGGCGCTTGTCCGGGGAATTATCCGAGGTGAGGTTGCGAGTGAAGCAGACCTTGATGCGCTTATTGAGGCATCATTTGCATGGGTTGATGGTAATATGGAGTTGAGGAATCCGACAGGGAAATCTCTCGATGAGGGGGGCTCGGCCACGAAAGAAAGTCTTGAGGGAGTGGAATCCACACTGCAGGTTGAGGAATACAGAAAGCACTGTTATGCGAAGACGCTAAGAGAACTGGAGCTGGATGATAAGACAATGGGATATGTGTTTAAGTGCCTTGGATCCGCTGTTCTAACGCTGCGGTTTGCGATTCAAAAAGGGCTCGGACTTCATGCAAGATCGACCGAGCTTTTCGAGACGCTCATTGCAAACCTGGTTATGGAGGGGGGTGATGCGGATACTAACGCCTGCGTTGCAGGGGCGCTGGTTGGATCCTGGGTGGGTTATTCGAGGTTACCACCGCACTGGTCAAAAGGGATGAGGAATGTAGAGTGGCTGGTGGTGAAGGCAGAGTCAGTGAGTTTCAAAGCAGGAATAATGGAGCCCGGTTCTGATGCAAGGGTGAGAATGTGGCCGGATAACTACGATACCGGGTTGGATGGCGCCAAGGGGATGCTCGACAAGGAGCAGTTAGAGAAGATGGAGAAAGATTCGGTGCTGAAGATACTGCTGAAGCAGAAGGCAAGAAGGGAGAAGAAGGAAGCGGCGGAGGCTGCAGCGAGGAAAGGAATGGGAGTTGGGAAATGGTTTCGCTGAGACGATTTTGTATGATACAAGGATTTCGAGTGCAAGTTGGTTACACCTCTAAGGATTCGAATCGAAGGTATACACATCATGAATATACGAGGATGACTTGATTCTTGACTATATCCTCACGTGCACATATGGTGCCACAACCCTGTGAGGGCCAATGCCCCTTCATCCCCTCAACTCAGCGTATATCAAGCGCATATTTATGTCTACACTTGTTGTCCTCTTCCTTGAACATAATGTTTGACCTTTGAATCCTTGCTATATTGCTGTCTCTACCTCTGGCAATACAACAACCAAAGACCTTACTAACCCGTACTTAATAGCTTCCCGCGCCCTCAAGCAATACCATAACTATTCCATCATCTGTGCATCTGCCTCTACTGTAAGGGATAAGTCTGGAATGGACAGAATAAATTTGTGGAACAGATAGTCTGACCTAACTACACATACTTCCAATTATACCTTGCTTGCGGAGAGGGAACATTCGTATGGATACTCGTTGGCGAATCTTCTGTGGTGATCGTCCCATCGAAGAAGCCCAACAAGGAGCAAAATTAAGGCTTCAACACTTATACGATAGAAGCTCCTCTAATATGAAGTTTAGACCAGAATCATCACTCGCCCAAACTGACGGGGAAATGATGTATCGCACCGAAGCCAGAGGCGTGGTTCATTTCTTACTGTACGTACTGGGCCACCTTGGATTTGGGCGGCGACATGAAAGCAGACTCACATGAAAGTGACTTGGAGACTCGTGACAAGCGCAGCCAACGTTACACGTCACTGGTGTTATGGTGCCCAGGGCCAGAGCTGCATGTATTATCAAGGTAAATACCGTATAATCAGGCAGATCTCTCGTTTCAAGCGCAACATTCCAATGGTCTGCAAACGGGTGATTTTGGATCATAAACCACATCTATGGAATCAAGGTTGCGGGATACAGCCGACCAAGGGATTACCCGCAATGGCTATTTATAGTACTCCCACTAGGGATTTGGATGCGTGGTAGGTGAGCTTTCCTCTTCCACCATATATTCCCGATGACTCAAACCTGCAGCCGAAATTGCGGATTTGGCGGCAGAACAGCAACCTGTTGTGCGGATAGCGTATGAAGCGCTGTGCTGGGGCACTTTCATCAACACGTGGGAGGCTGCGTATGAGATGGTGTGCGACGTCGACAGAGCCAACTTTGGCACCTGCTTGGATGCTTTCAACGTATGCGGACGAGAGTTTTCAGATCCCGTTGCTCCAGATGGGCGCATAATTGGTGCTGAAGAATGTCTTGAGGAAAGCTTAGAGATAATGAGAAATGTGGTTAATGTAAAGAAGGTTTTCCTGGTCCAAGTGGCAACTCAGAGAGGATGAGGGAGCCATTGGTTGAGGGACATTCGTTCCAAATGGATGGGCAGCCAACAAAGATGAGCTAGAGCAGGAATGCCAGATTGTTCCCTAGCGAGGAGGACAAGGGTGCGTATCTTCCTATCTTGGATGTCTTGAGAGTTATCACAGGATAAGATGGGTTGGGATATGATGGCTGGAAAAGCTCTGAGATATTTTATAGGACGCTCGTGGACCTAAGGCTAGAGGTGGTGAAAGAGCATGCGTAGTGGGTTGAGATAAGTTGGGGCTGGATGGAAAGGGCACAAGAGCTCAATTTCCAGTTAACCTTGTTGCCTCCATTACAATGGTATTTCAGGAGAACTAGAGTGGTTGAGTCCGTAGTATTTCACACGGCATCTCTGATTTCATTTTGATTATGGTTGAAAGCTACCACCTATTGATTATCCCATACCCCCATAGCAAAAAATATATGATCCTCCTTTCTAGTAAAATTTAACTCCTCAGTTTTGAACTCTCGTTCGACACACCATTCTACCACATTTGCGGCTCCATGTTAATATCATATCCCCCCCCAAGTAAATCCATCATCCACGGATCATCCAATATATCAATATCCACAGCATCAAACTCTAACGCATCAATCTGCTGATTCTCGGGCACAGCCGGTCCACCCACTGCCTCACCCACTTTCTCCCCACCACCCCCACCCCCGTCGGTATCACGAGGCCCAAGCCTAGCCACCTTCCCTTCCCACCAGCTCCCGATCCCCAACGCCCTCTTTGTTGCATGCGGCCAGGGATCCAGCCCTTCTCCACCGTCGTCCACCCGCGAAACCGTATCCCATCTCTCCGCTAGTAACCTCGTCACATCCCCGATATCGAGTTCCGCTCGCACCCTCTCTCCACACCACGATACGCCCGGCGACTCGAACGAGGTGAGACGGTATAGCGCTGCGAGACAGTGCCCGAGCTGCGTGAGCGTTGCAATGGAGAGATGGGGGTAGCGCGTGAGCGGGAAGACATCAAGAGAGAGGAAGACGCCGAACCAGGATTTCACGGCCGCGAAGGTGGTCCAGAGGCTTTCGAGGCGTTGAATCAGGCCGACAGGGTCGGGGAACGGAGGTGGTGGGGTGGAGGCGAGGCAGTGGGAGTGGATTGTGAGGTTTGTGGCATGAATGTGGAGTTGGAGGATTGCTGAGTTAGTGTTAGGTGGTAGGTGGTTCCTTAGTGGAGGAGTAAGCATACCATTTGACTTTAACTCTGTGGGAATGGAACGCTCCAGGTCGTCAAGTTGAGACTTCAGCGACTTGGCATAGAAGTTTGGTGGGACTTGGTTCGCTGCGTCTCCAAATATATCGTCCCATGTCGATGTTGCTCCCTTGTTGCAGATCAATTGTACTCGTACTAAGTGGACAAGCAAAAGGTCGGTAGAGTAATCCTTGCTCTCTTCTAGGATTCGCAGGCATTCACCAAGGTATGGCGTCCAACGCATGAGTTCGGTGCGCTGGAAGTAATTGGCGGCCCTAGTTGATTATATGAGCATGCTTTCTCGGTGGAGAGAGTAAGTCTACTTACACCGAACTAACCAAATAAAGCCCAACCACTGCTCTTCGTTCTTCCATGGTTGTCGCCCTATTTGGGACATTTGATCGCTTGGGACACCCGTGCGCAATAATATAATGTCGCATGATATCGGCATTCTCGCCCATCAACGGCTTCGTAAGCCCCAGGTCAAACGCAAGCGACATCCCCAGCTGAATAACAGTCGAGATGATGGGCTTATTACATATGTAGTAGTGGCACCAACCCGCAAACACCAGGACGCCCAGGAATAGATCTAGAGTTTTCGTGCCCTCAAGAAGCATTTCCTTCCCCAAAGTCTTCTTGACTTCCAGTACTAGAGCTTGTTGGCGGCATAGATTCTTGCTGCAGATTGCTCTGATGACGAGAAATAAGAATGGTCGTTCCAATCTCATCTCATCAACTGTCACATCGGGCCTAATACAGACGATTGGGAAGTTGGGCACCATCTTCGTCCGATATGTCTCTAGAGCTTCTTCGAGCTCTACATCGCTCTCGAGAGGAAAGTTGTCCAACGAATCGGGACTTTCCGGGACACTCGATCCGCCTACTCTTGAGGCTGCTGGCGTTGGATGCCCATTAGGGCATTCTCGATAACTCTCCTTTGAGAATCCGTATGGTTCAGGTCGTCTTTCCGTTTCATTTCCGAAGAAAGCATCAACTGAGGGCTTTCTGCTGGCAAAATCATCGCCGCTCCGAGTGCTTACCTCAACATGCGATGCTTCGCCGGCATTGCTTGTGCCACTCGAAGAGGAAGCCTGGTCAGTGAATGCCCAGGTATTGGGGTTCTGTGTTGGGGTTGGTAGCTGTTGTTGGGTGGAGC
The DNA here is from genome assembly GCA_001630595.1 of Pseudogymnoascus sp. BL308. Lineage (NCBI taxonomy): Eukaryota > Fungi > Ascomycota > Leotiomycetes > Thelebolales > Thelebolaceae > Pseudogymnoascus > Pseudogymnoascus sp. BL308. Next base: position 27,340 of record LMYD01000008.1, read on the forward strand.
CCGAAATGGACCCTTGAGAACGTTGAAGTATCTGCACTATACTATCCAACTTTTGTTCCAACGCTGCCGTCTTTGCGGATGCAGACGCTGCAGGTCTCTTGGAAACCCGCTTCTTGCGAACTGTCGACGCAGGCTGGCAATCCTTTTTAAGGCGTTGACATCTGAGGCGTTGTTAACGATGACTAAACTTCGAAAAACAGACGCAGATAAACAGAAGGACATGACGCAAACAACAGCATCTTGCAGATAGATGTATCAAGTAAGCATTTATTGATCCATGATAAGACTATCGCATTCGCTACCCCCACTTCCACAATACTGTACATTGATTCGCATATAAATCATGCTATTGGTATGGAGATTCTGTAAAGAACAGTATCACGTACCTTTCACACTTAGGTCCGTTCGGAATGCTAACACATCTCGTCTTACTCTTCACACAGTATAGACAAGCTTTTCCATATGAGGCATATACCTGGGCCTGTTCTGCTGGACCAGCCACAGACTGCTTCTCCATCTCTCTTTCTGTTGTTGATACACCTGCCAACTACAAGCTGATGTTACTCTGGATCGGACTTCGGAATAGTATCACAACGGCGAAATTCCGGCGCATTAACAATACAAAAGGATTGAAGTAGCCGCACAGCAGAATTAATCGACCGAATTTCAGGGACACGTACATTCCATGGCTCATTTGGCAACTTGAACCTGGTATTGGACGTCGACTGGAGTATAAACGCTGATCGGAAACTCCGATCGTGAACTCCGACCGACCGCTCGAAAAGTCCAAAAGTAGTATGGCGCAGGACTCAATTACCTGGTCGGATAATCGTAGATCCGATATCTGCGCCTGGTTCACATTCCGCCCCCTTATTGTAACGATGTAGAACAACCCTAATTAATTCGACATGGGAACAGGTTATTACTAAAGCGGAGTAAGAATTCACTTTTGTTTGGCTTGGTGATAGCTGCATTTGTAGCCCCTTTACCAACGCCTTGTCGCCTGGTCATGATCGGGTCAACTGAGATGCTTCCCTTCGATCCGTCAACTATCAAGAAGGATGATTTAGAAGGTATAGGTGTTGGGCTATCATCCATAGTCGTCCATGTGAAGGGCACTAACTCTGTCATTAAAACATTCCCCTTTCTCGATAAGGACCAGGATGCCGAGAGAAGGATTTATGAGCATTTGCAGAGCGGCACCGGTCACCCCAACATACTCCAATACTTTGGAAGATGCCCCTCTGAATATGAGCTATTGCGAAGTGGGTTAGTATTTGCATACCACCCTAGGGGAACTCTTTTGACCTCATTTGATAAACTAGACGCAATTGGTATTTCTGAGAGCGATCGACAACGGTTCGTGGTCCTATGGATACTTCCCTGGAAATTCGCATATCCCAATCCCGTCCAGTTCTAACATGTCTACATTAGCTGGCCCTATCAGATTGTATCCGCAATGGATTTCATTCACTCACGCGGTGTTATACACGGAGATATGGGGTTACACAACTTGCTCATCCATGACGATGGAGGGGTTATTCTATGTGATTTTGCTGGTTCTGGCATGGAAGGCCTACTACGAACCATTGGCGCTGGTGTGCGATATTCAGATCCGCAGCGTAGCGATAACCTATACTCAACAAAGGATGATGACATCTTCGCTCTAGGAACTGCCCTATACGAGCTCAGTGTTAGGAAACAACTCTTCGAGGGTCAAAATAGTCAGTACATACATCGACATTTGCGCGACCGGGAGTTCCCCAGTTTATCTACAGTTCCGTTGCCGCTGAGAGATATAATTGGTAAATGCTGGAGCCTGGCGGGCTACCAAGCAAGTGACGCTCTGGCGGATATGGGCATGTTTCATGTTGTGGAGAATACTCTTCGGAGGACGAGATGACCGAACATATTCCCAAATGCGACATTTTTAAACCCTCTAACATTGCTCTAGGGCGGCAAGAGCCTTAAACTATTTATCTCTCAGCGTTGAAATACTTTATCCTCCTCATAAGATGTCTAATGCGAAAATATTTCTCACTGTAGGATTCTTATTTTCGTTGTTCACGGCTTGGATCATCATCAAAGCGACGGTACATTTCCTCCTTCTTTTCATATCCACGTCTATTCGAAGCATCCCAGTCCTCCAGGGTAGGATAATCCAGCTCGTCTATTACATCCTTGATCCGGACGTCCCATGTATCCGATGGCGGCGGCTTCCTCTCCCATATATCTCTGTAGATTCCAGTATCCGTAATATGCTCTTCAGGGTCAACACTCTGGCGGTTGTCATTGCTAGCGAGTATGGGAAGAGGACAGAATGCTGGCGGTGTTTCTTCAGAAAGCAGATAGTCCTATAGCTGCTTCTTCTGAGAATCAAGAAGTTGGTAGATGCGGTACGTTACGTCTTGTCGATCGGAGTGGAAATATATAGCATTGCGCTATCCAATTAGTTCAAAGAAAGCGGATTGGATTGATAAGTCTTACATCAATGCGAGGGAGTGTTTTAAGTTCAATGGTGGGATTGAACTCATCTTCACGCCTGTCGAAAAGGACGACACCACCTAAGATACGTGCCTCAGCCCAGTATCCTACTCCATCAGCAACTCCATCTGGATAATAATCATAGTCGCGGTAAAATCTATGCTGAAAGAGCGTTGGCGGAGGACCTTCGGGGTTACGCAGCCAAAAAAGGACGTTATCCTTAGGAGGAGTCCAGGAGGCAATGCCGTCGTCCTTATGCAGACCCACATCTAACTTGACAATCCTGACCGCTATTTGGTGGATAGCTACTACAATAAGCTCGATTAGCCGTGTTTGAAAGGATCTCGAGCCCGGTGAAGCTGCTCGATACGCGTATACAAGCTGCATGGTCCCATGTCAGCTAGATATCCATAAACGGTGGGAGTACTTACGCTGGACTTAATTTCTAGCGAGTTGAGACTAAATTCGGCATGAAGTTGCTCGGCCTTCTCTAGGGCTCCGGGGCAGAGGTCTATGTGCTTGGTGTGAAGCGGGTGGTTGCCGGAAAGGGCGCCATAATCATAAGTATCCATCTCAACACTGGATAATGGAAGGCCATCTGCAACCTGAGCGTAAGTGATCCGAGCAATTTCGCTCGATAGCACATTCTCCACAGCATGGATGAATATATCTCGATGCTGGCCAGTTAGAGTCTCGATCGATGTCCTTTGAAAGGCCGTTGTCGCTGGTACCTCCAATAGGCTTTGCAGTGTCTGGTGACTCCATAGCTGGGATAATCACCACATCAAATTTGGATAAATGTCAATTTTGGCGCACTGTTAGACACAAGACTGCGGTGTGTTATTGTTATTTAGCAAGCTGCTGTTTACATTATTTTCCAACAAGTGTGGTCTTCGGTCCCAGTTGTGAGGTTCTGCCTTTCTAGACCGCCTCCGAGTCATCTGGCGCTTACAGGCTCCTCGGATGTAGAACATGAAACGCGTCTTGCGTCCACGAAACAGACTAAGAATTGCAGCTATAGGCGCCTAATTATCAGGACGGTACAGCAAATAGAATTATATATAATCTTAGATAGCTGGTAGTGGCTAGGCCACAGTCTAGGCCGCTCATAACAGGGAACAGCAAAGCCCCTGTTGGCGGCTACATAGGTAGTGTGCGTCACGGGGGACCTACCCCGTCGGTCCACCTACTCCAGACCGGACCGCGGTCCGGTCTGGTCCCAAATTCTTAGACCGCGGTCTGGTCCGGTCTGA
>LMYD01000082.1:0-26129 GCA_001630595.1 Pseudogymnoascus sp. BL308
TGTGTTGTAATAGTCATGTGACGTCACGTGATCACCGTACGGAACATCGGTAAATCCCAGGGGTAGATTACATAGTCAGTAATACATCAATTTCTTACTCAATACTTAAGCATCCATACGCATGGCTTTTCTGCTCATTCGCAGCCCTGGGGGCTTGTCTCTATGGTTATGACGGAGTCTATTTCACGGGGGTGTCTGCAATGGACATATTCGTTCAGCACTTCGGGACGCAAAAAGCAGATGGCTCATATGAGATCTCATCCTCACAACTTTCTCTAATGACATCGGTCATCAACATCGGAGAACTTGTTGGATCCTTATCGGCGGCACCATTGAACGACTACCTTGGCCGCAAAGGTGTTTTCCTAATTGCCTCTGTGGCAATCATTATTGGTGTCGTACTCCAGCTTGCCACCGACCATAATACGTCGTATATCATGGGCGGTCGCATCATTCTTGGCTATGGTGTTGGTAACTTCTCCGCCACTTCACCATTATACATAGGGGTAAGTTCCAGCCGAGCTGGGGAAAGATTGATACTGACCATTGTTTAGGAACTAGCACCTGCAGCTATTCGTGGCCAGCTCCTTATGTGTTGGCAGCTTGTTATTTCCATTTCGCAAATTATTGCCGCCGCTATTAATCGTGGTACCGAAGGAATCAACTCGACCGTAGCGTACCGTGTACCAATGGGTGTTCAAGTCATTTTCCCTGTCATTGTTCTCGCCGGCCTTTGGTGGGTTCCAGAGTCGCCACGCTGGCTACTCCGTAAAGGAAAACAGGAATCTGCCAGGAGAGCTCTTGTACTTGTTCATCGCGGCGAGCAGTATACCCCGGATGAAGATATCAGCATCCTACAGCAAGATATTGACGATGAGGCTCTAAAGTCCGCAGAATCATCTTGGATGGATCTAATTAGAGATCCAATTGAGAGGCGCAAGGTGCTGTACTCAGCTGGCGCGTTGATCGCGCAGCAGATTAATGGCATTCAATGGTTTTATTACTTCGGAACTGTATTCTCGAAAGCGATTGGCCTTGAGGATCCATTCTTAATGACTTTGATTGTTTTTGTAAGTCAACGCTCTTCTCCAAGACATATATTGTCACATTCTGATATTCTTGATAGATTATTCAGGTAGTTGTCGTTTTTGTAGCTGTGCTTTTCGCCAACAAACTACCAAGACGCCCGCTTCTTCTCATTACTACGGGTCTTATGACAGTCTCTATCTTTGTAGTCGGATGCCTTGGAATACCTGGAAATACGCCATCGCCGATGATTGGCAAAACTATTTTCGCATTCATTATTATTGAAATCACAGCTTTCAACTTTGCATGGGGCCCGTAAGTCACCATTCCAGATTATATGTTCAGTCTTACTAACTATGCCATAGGCTAGGATGGACAATCGTGAGTGATCAGTGTCTCGAACGAGGCCTTCCTGTAACATTTTATAGGCTTCAGAGATGGCAGTGGGCCGAAATCGTAACAAGATCTATGCAATTTCCGTTGCTTGCTTCTGGGTGAGTACTATGCCACTTTTAGCCATTATGAGTTATTTTAACTTAATACAGATAACTGTATGGGCGACGGTGTTTACTCTCCCTTACTTGGTATGTTGGATCTCAACTTACCCAGTCACCGTGCTAACTCGCCGCAGTACTATAACGCAAACCTCGGCCCAAAGACCGGGTTTGTCTACACGGGTCTTTGCTTTGTCTCGCTATCATACGTCTATTTCTGTGTTGGCGAAGTCACAGGCAGGACAATGGAAGAGATAAATGGATTCTTTGCTGAGGTACGCGAACCACTGTATTAAAAGCTTAATATACTAATTATTTCTAGGGCATTCCTGCAAAACAATGGCAACATCAGCCATCGCTTGCAGAGCGTGGAGCTAATACAAATATGATAAGTGGGGACGAAGAGAAAAATGGTGGAAGTGTGCAAGTTGAAAAGAGTTTGTAGATTCGAAATGTTTGATTATTACTACATGTATTATAAGAAACTTAGTATAGACGAGGACGTATAGAATATGCGGTTGGGATGTGGGACTAGGCATAGTAGCCGATGAACCATCGATGATCCCTCACCAGATAATCACTACTTGGTGGAGGTTATGCAACTACTCTTACGAACTTTTGAAGGGCCAAAATGACGTGCGAAGAAGTTACGAGATGGAAAAGGGCGAAGGGATGGAGAGAGATAGGGTTGCATCCACCGATCTATTTATTTAATCGCTGCATCTATTATCGCGGCTGTCTCTCCCTCGTTTTCCCCAACTACCCTCACTCCCCCCTCCCAAATCTCCACCTCCTCTCTCCCTCCGGCACCCCACGCCGAAAAAACCACCTTCATCCATCTCCTGCCCGCCCCCCTTCCCACCGCCACCCGGCATGCCAACTGATTCGTCCACACCAACCCCAAACTCGGCGTCTTCATCCCCCCCTCCTCCCAATACTCTCCATCCCCCCACCCCGTAAAAAACCGCATCTGCCCATCCAGCGTCAGCCTCTCTCGGCGGCCCTGACTCTCGGCCCACGAGCCCCGCGGGCCCTCTCCCACACTCAGCGGTGCAAACCGATCAGCAACCTGATTCGACACCACGACCGCAACACCTTCACTCCTCGCGACCCCCCTCAGCAGCGCACCCAGTCCCACTAGCTCCGCCGTCCGGCGCGCCATATTCGCGCCGTGCGCTGCCCCGCCGTCGCCGCTGCGCTCGAACTCAGCTCTAAAGTTCGCGGCGACAGAGTCGATCACCACCAGTCCAACATTGTGGCGGCGGATAGCGAGCGGGAGCTGAAAGCGCAGGATGTGGTCTTGAGTCTCTAGGTCGCGCGCGTGGATGGTTAGGATTCGCGAGAGGGAGGTGTCGGCGAGGAGGGGATGTGCAGCACGGAGCTGGGCGAGGCGGGTGGTTGGGAGAGAGGATTCGGTGGTGATGTATATCGCAGAGCGATTGAGACCGTGAGGGGTTGGGAGTTGCACTGCGAGGAGAAGGAGGAGAAGGAGTTGTGTTTTGCCAGAGCCGCTGTCAAGCTTTTAGTCAAGGTACTCATTGTTTAGGGGTTGGGTAATACCTTTCGCCGGTTACCTCGGTGATATATCCTGCTGGGAAGCCGCCGCTCAGGAGACTATCGAGGCTTGGATCGAGAGTGCTGATCGCATCCCACTTCTTAGAAAGCTCGCTTCCGGTATCTCGGAGAGCGGAGTGTGACGATTTTGGGCCATCGTCTGTGAGCCCGAGGTCGCGCTGAAGAGCATTCAGCACGTCGACACAGAGCTGCCTGACTTCGGCGACAGGTATATTTGCGCGTTTGGCGAGGGCGGCGGGGTCCAGGGCTAGGAGGTCAGTCGTGCTGACGCCCTGCCTCTCGAGAGAGGGGAGTAGGTGTGCATATGGCGCTGTAGAAAAGGCAGGGAGGATGGACGAGAGGTCAGTCATGGAGGCATTGAGAAGTAGTATTGCCGAGATTGAGGGTTTCGTTAGACTTTGCGGTCTTTTGCGCCGGGGGGCGTGATGTGGTATCGCGACTGCGGTTGGGCCAACTTGATGTGTGCTGTGTACTTATCGCGACGAGGCGACGCGTGGGCACGTGATCGTAATTGTTGGTTTGCGCTAAACTATATTCGTTGCATTTGAGCTTCGAGCTTCGGTCTTCACAGGTAATATTTAATCTTACAGGAGCACAATAGTTGGAAATGTCTCCGACCAAGCTGTGGCTCGGTATGGAGATAAATTTATTTTCCCCGTTACAAAATATTGTTCAATTTGAGATTTAACAGTTAATAAAGTCTAGTAATTCCCCTACTATTATAACATTATCCGTAGCCCTAGAAGGAACACCCTCATTAATCTACAACTAATTTAGCTCCTTCGAAGTTATATTGAATAAAACTACCATTTATAATCTAAGTTGTGGTATTAGAGCTGCTAACATAGGAAAGGCTTAGAATCTGTGCACGCCCTTAAAGTCCTCTTCGATCTAGTTCCTGCTATCAACTCGTTGTCCCCTAATAGCAAATATTCAACCTGTCAATAGGTTCATTCATAACCTAAGCATCGAAGCTGCGGAGTATTTAAGGGGCAGAAATGCTGGATCCTACGAAGGCTGTATAAAGAACAGCTCCCCTCTGTCTGCCGTCCCTCTCCTTCCCAACTCCCTCGCACCTGCTGCAAGCGGCGTTAGACAGTTTTCCTTCGGCCCCTGTTACACCACTTAATGAACCCTCCTACCGGATTCCCAGCTAGGTATTGCCGCGGCAAAAAATTCGCGGTGGTACATAAACGCTTCGCAGAGCCATTCCCCCGGTTCTGTCCCTGACTATGCATTCAATGACATCGCCTTCCACTCTCGAGCAGCTTCGGATTAAATCCAATCAACCCTGTTCAACCTTAATAACGACCTTCCCCCTCGCTCGCTTCGTCCCAATCCACGCATAAGCCTTCACCAGATCCTCCATCTCCCACACCGAGTCGACCAGTATCCGTACCTTCCCCTCCTCAATAAGCCTCGCTATGATTGTTGCAGCATCCTTAGTCGGTGGGGTGCTGAACATGATATACCGCCTCGACACTCCCCCGAGCCACGTCGGGCACCAAGTGTTGACGAACCAATTCCGGAAAGTTGCCCCGACGCCGTCTCCGAGGGAGCCGACATTGATCACCATGCCTGCGGGCTTGAGGTAGTCCGCCGAGTGCGTGTAGAGTGCCTGCACGCCCGCGCAGTCGAGGATGGCATCGAAGGGCTCTGTGCCATATTGCGACTTGAGGTATGCCGGCAGCGAGGCGTGGGCGGTGTAGTCGACGAACTACCACAGTTAGATCAGAACCACGTCCATCATTAATTAGACTAGAAACACATGCCTCGTCAACCCCTAGCCCGCGCACCAACTCCTCGTTCCTCCCGCTCGCGACGCCAACAACTGTAGCGCCTTTCATCTTGCAGATTTGCACCAAGACGCTGCCCACCGACGAGCTCGCGCCATTAATCAGTACCCTATCCCCCGCCCCTACTGCTGCAGTCCTAACCATCTTCAGCGCCGTGCTCCCGCACCCCACCATCCCGCTCGCCGTCACCAAGTCAATCTCATCAGGCAAACGCACCGCCTGGGCGGCAGGCACGCGCACATACTCGGCGAGTGCGCCCTCACCCCAGAGAATTACCGCCGGGAGGGAGTGAAATGCGACGACGCGAGCGCCGACGTTTAGCTCGGGGGGAGCGTGCGAGCCAGCTGCGACGACCGTACCGGAGAACTCGAGCTCGGGGATGCGAGGGGGGAGAAGAGGGAGGGCGGGAAGGTATTGTAACATGAATTCGCTAGAGAATTGGAGCGCAGAGTGCGAGACGCGGATGAGGATGTCGGTGGAATCGGCTGCTATCGTCGGCGTCGGCTGCGCCGAGGACAGCTTCAGAACCGTGGCGGGGGGCCCGCGGGAAGGCCTGGTCCAGGCGCGCATCGTGGGCGGGATAGAAAGGGTGGAGGGAGTAGAGGGGGACATTGTGCTGGAGAGGTTCAAGGGGGTGTTGAGATGGGAATGGTATAGGGAAGGGGAAGGGGGGGGAGAGGATGTGGGGGTTGGAGGGGTAGCATACGGTCGACTTTATATTGAACGAAACCTTAAATTTAGTCCTGCGAAGGCAATGTAGTGGTGACGCAGGCTCTTTAAACCCTTACCAAAATTACATTTCGGAGCTTTAAAGATGCGCCGTGCGCGTTTGCTCCGAGACCTCCGAGCCTCGCGATAACAGTAGTTAGTTAATGTCCCTTTCCTAGTTTTCTAGATTAGTCTCTACTGTTATAATTTACGAGGTCACCAATGTCACTGGGGACTATTGCATAAAGAAAAAATTCAATTCATGACTTATAAAACCCGTAGGTAGGTCTTGCGGTACGGACAACAAAACTAACGTAGATGCTGTAGTTGTGATATAGGGGAGTCGCAGTAGTGCTGCGGGAGAAGACAAGAGTAGCAAAATCAGTCCCCACCTTTATTCCCCCGCACCCGTCCTCTAGTAACCTTTCGGAACTTTCTCCGGGTAATCGTCGGAACAGACCATGAGCGAAGCTCATGGTCGGGGTAAGCGAATGGCGTTCGCAGAAGCGGTTGGCGTTCGCGAATACCAAAATTAAGAAGTACTACTACATAGTAATTTGTATGAAAAGGTACTTAAATTGATCAACTACTTGTAATTCTCATATTTAATCTAGTCGTTGCTCCCACTTCTACTCCCATTCCTACTACTCTCGCTTTCGCTCTCTGCCTCTAGATCTAGAATTAGGTCTTGATCCTCTAAAGGAATTAGATTTCCAGCTTTTTAGAAGGCTTTTACCTACTTCTTCCGTAGACGTTCTTGTTTCTAGGCTTTAATTCCTACTTAGTGAAGCTACTTACGGGCTTAGTTAGTAGCTTAACAAGCTATCTAGGCTTCTTTAGCTACCTCTTTCTCTATAGCTCACTCTACCTTTTTAGCCTATAGAGCCTAGGCTTCATCTATAGTAAGAGCTCTACTAATTTGTAGGCGTGACTAGCTATTACGCCCTCTATTCTTATGCTTCTTAACCTACTACTATAGAATTAATAGGTTAAGTTCTTAAAGTTAACCGTAGGCTAATACTACTTCTATACTAGTAACCTAATTAGTATATCTCTATTAGGAGGGGCTACTAAGTAGTATAGGAAGCTTTGCTTTCTAATGCTATAACTACTCCTTTAACTCTTAAAAAGAGGTTAGTATAGCTTCTAGTAAAGTAGGCGCTAGTTTTAAATATTTTCGTAGCTTTATAAGTATAATACTATAGTTAATAGGCTATACTCCTACCTTTCTAAATGCATAAGTAATAGTAAGTAGTTTAAAGGTCTACTCTTATATTATAAGAAGATCTCTTATAAACAACTATAAGTTATACTTAAGGTTAAAGTTCTATATAATAGTATGAACTACTTTATAGTACTAGTACTTATACGGCTAGAAAACCCTAACATCTAATGGCTATAGAATATAGGTGAGGTGTAACAGAAAGGTATAAAGTAGAATATTATGCTTTACTATAAGCATTCTAAACTCTAGCGTATAGTAGCTACTATGAGAATCTAATAGTAGTAGCTTTATAGAAGCTAATGTGCTTTACGTATAATAAATGAAGTAAGTAAGCCATTTAATAGTAAGCTAGTCGTTTATATAGCTAGATTCTAATAATAGAACCTATTTAGTGCCTATAAGACTTTAATAGTACTAAGCTTCTATATGAACTTTACCTAGAATAATAAGTATAAGTAGAGTAGATACTTCACTTATAGACATAGCTTTAATTATTATAATAGAAGTATAGTTTTTAGGACTCCTTATATATAGCTCTATAACTCTATATAGAACTATTACCTTCTTACCTCCTAGAATTCCTATTTAAAAACTAGTCTCGTCTATATTCCATATATAGTCTAGCTATATATTCTAAGTATTAATAAAGTTATAGTATTTAGAAAACTACTCTTTAAGTATACTCTCATCTTATGCATTAACCTAGTGCTAAGAAATAAGCTTCGTCTTTATAATATAGAAATTAGAGAGGTCCTTCTTAATAAACTTTATAAGCTAGCTATAAGAAGGTAGTAGCTTTAGCTATAGAATATAATAAATAGCTATAAGAGTCATCTACTTCATAGCTCTAAGCCCTTACTTATACTATGTAGTAATTTATTCCTTAAGGGTCTTTGTTTACGTAGCTATAAGTAGCTTATTCTAACCTCTACGGCTAACTTATACACGATTAAGTTAAGTAATTAAAGATTAAAGCGTTAACTTCTTTACTTTAAAAATCTAACTTATAGTAGCAACTAATTCTAATGGATTTACAGCAAGCCATTCACAAGCATCTAACAAAATAGGGTCTTCCATTTCAATTATGTAAGGATGCTATAAGGATGCCTCCTTACACGGAGTAGACCTGGACCCCTAAGGCAATGCGTTGCGACACAGTATGGTTGTAGGTAAGAGTTGAGAGTTGGGGTAGTTCCGTGTAACAGGCAGGAGTAGTTTAGAGGACACGCTAAGGCTTAGCTGGGTCGTAGCTGAGTCAGACCTCATTCGGGTACATAAGGGGTTGGAAGCCATAAGCTCCCCCTTCATCTTTTTTGTATCCTTCGTAGTAGACCTATAGGATTGCACCGACTCATATTCAACTCGCACTCCCATATGCCACTTCTCGTGATACGGTGCCCTATGTCCTTATAGATGCCTCCTTACATGGAGTAGACCTAGACCCTTAAGGTAATGCGTTACAACACAGTATGGTTGTAGGTAAGAGTTGAGAGTTGAGGTGGTTCCGTGTAACAGGCAGGAGTAGTTTAGAGGACACGCTAAGGCTTAGCTAGGTCGTAGCTAAGTCAGACCCCATTTAGGTACATAAGGGGTTAGAAGCCATAAGCTCCCCCTTCATCTTTTTTGTATCCTTCGTAGTAGACCTATAGGATTGCACCGACTCATATCCGACTCGCACTCCCATATGCCACTTCTCGTGATACGGTGCCCTATGTCCTTACATTATACAAAAAAGATTACGCTTACTAGGGACGGCCGTTCTTAAATAATATCCCACAACTAGAACGACTTAGGAGAACTACCGTCACACTACTAACTACAACTTAGTGCTAATTTAGAGTAGAGACCTAACGAATTCAAATAGCTGTAATTCCTAAGATCTCACGGACAGCTAGTGGATTAGGGTTTGATCCTGTAGAGCAAGCTAGTAAAGTCGCTAACGCGTTAGCGCTAATTAGGATACAAGATCCTTAAGAACCCCCTTAGCGTAGAGGCAATTGCAAACAAGAGTGCTAATAGCCACGAGCTACTAGAAAGTTAGACTCTTTAGTATTAACTACAACTTAATACGCCCCTAACTCATAGATGTCGCGTAAGGCGACACAGAACCCACCACCTAACAACGACGGTCCACCTAATCGGATGAACACTAGGTAATAGACCTCCTAAGGCACTGCTGTAGACACAACTGCAGGTCCCTCTAATGAGGCCCTAGATTACATGGCTAACCTTAAGAGAGAGATGTAAGAACTCAAGGCATTAATCAACACCCTTGTGGCTAGCTAGACTAGAACACCGTCTGCACTACTACTAGCAGCAGACACTCCTATAGGCACCGTTAAAGCTAACGACTACAGTAAGGAAGACGAACAGCTAGCGCTACTACTGCGAAGCACGCCTAGTATCGTTCGACTTCCCTAAGCCATAGTAACACGCTCACCATTAATCCTAATTCTACCCTAATAAGACACTAAGATACCCTAATCTCACCACAAGAAATTAACTATGTTAGAAAGAATCACTTCATTAAGCAACGGCGTCAAACATACCTTCTTATAATGGAGCGCTTTAATACGGGACCGACTTGTGGTTAACGAGGATCACTACCCTACTAACGTGTCACGCTAAGCGCTAATATGAAGCACCACGACTAGCACTGCGAAAAAATACCTAGAACCCTAATACCTATCTAAGGTGCATGCGTTTAGAGATGCGCACGAGATGATGGACCTGTTAGGATCATATTACCTTACGGGTAACGAGACTAAGCAGGCCTAGAACGAGTTCAACGACATGTAAATGGGGGATAAGGGCTACTCTAACGAGTCCTTCTCTAAGTTCAAAGCTCGCTTCTAAAGCGTAGCCATCACTAGACAAGTAATCTAGTTAGAATGGTTCTAATATATGTGGAATAAGCTCACGCTACAATTCTACAGCCGCGTAGCTGTTATTAAGAATTAATGGAACGGTGACTACCACCTTATAGTACGAGAGCTCACTGCATTCGATTAGGAACGCCACTAGAACAACGAGTTAAGCTACTAGTTCATGGTGCTAGGAAAGCCTACGGCAACGGTAGCGGCTAAGCCTAGCTCGTCTAGGTTCACACTAGTGACGACGACGTTAAGACTAGCCCGACTAACTACTGCCCCCATCCTTCCTCTAGTCTAAAGAACCTAGTTCTTTAGCGCTCCTAAGCTAGACATTACAGGGAGACCTTAGGCGGCTGCCCTAGCTACTACTAGGAACTACTTCAAATGTAGTAAGGCAGGCCACTTCTAAGATAAGTGCCCCCTTAACGCCTTAGTAAAAGAAATCGACTAGGAAGACCCTAAGACTAAGGAATCCTAGGAAGAAGCCGTGGAACTTCAATTAGACGCCTCCCTAGAGGAAAACGACGAGGTCTAGGGAAAGGCTCCTTCCTAGGCCTACGCAAATGTAATCTATAAGATCTCGACCTACAAGAACTTCTAGGCGGAACCTAGTTCTTAGTCGACACGACACTAAGTCTTAACGGACTTAGTATGTAAACGAAAGCTCTCGCTAACATAAGAGCAAACGGTTACCTCGTCATTAATAAGCCCTTCGCGCTACGACTATCAAAGGCGCTTTAGAGCCTAATACGGAAACTACCCTACTCTATACTAATACGCGGCTTTCACTAGAAGATCTAAAGCCACGTATCCAAGTATATTTAGTTGCACTTAATAGTCAATGGGCGCTAAATATATAACTGCCCTTTTATGCTCCTAGACCTTAGAGCGCAAGATGTAATAATTAGGAAGAAGCTTTTTAGCCGCTTCTAAATACTACTTAACTCTACGAAGAGCCGTCTAGTATGAACAAAGGAGTATCCGCTAACTCCTAGCTAGGCGAAGGAATTGACCCTTCCCTACAACTCGCGCGAAACGTCCATTCGACATCTAGCACACTAGTCTAATGCGAATCGTAGGGATGCCGCAATCTACCACGAAGACAGACGCCGCGTAGGCAGACGCTCGACGGAAATGAAAGTGATAACTTTAGACTACGAAGAGATCACTAACCCTACCCTAAGCGCACCTCTAGTCATAGAGGTGCTCTAGCAACCACTAGCGAAGCTAGCACCTAGCTTCACGCTAGTATAGATATGTGAGATTAGTGCTAATGCCTTCTACCACGAGATGATGTAGAGCGACGCTAAGTTCTTCTAGACTAGTATATACGAGATTGATTAGATCATACGAGAGAAAGAATTAGAAGAGGATGACGAAACGATATCACTCATCTAGGAGAAGCTCCTAGGTATACACTAACTATACACTAATGTATTCTCTAAGTTAGAATCTAATAAGATCCCGCCCCACTAAATATATGATCATAAGATCTAGCTTAAAGCGCCGTTGCCTAACGCATTCTCACCCCTCTACTAGCAAGGCACTAAAGAGCTTAAGGCTACGAAGTAATACTTATTAGAGAACCTCGAGAAGGGCTTCATCATTAATAGCAATAGCCCCTTTACGTCTCCTATACTCTTCGTTAAGAAAGCAGACGGCAAATTAAGGTTCTGCATCAACTACTACAAGCTAAACGGCCTTACTCGTAACGATCTATACCTAATACCCCACATTAACGAACTGCTTAGCTAGGTGTCGAAAGCGAAGATCTTCACGAAACTCAATATTCAACAAGCCTTTCACCGCATATGAATGCACCCTAACTCTAAAGAGTATACTACCTTTAGGACTCGTTATGGGTCATACAAGTGCAAAGTACTACCGTTTAGACTAACTAACGGCCCTATAACGTACTAGCGTTACATGAACGACGTTCTCATGTAATACCTAGATGATTTCTATACTACCTACCTAGATGACATATTAATATATTCTAAAGACCCTACAGAACACATTAAGCATGTACACAAAGTCCTCTAACGACTACGTGAAGCTAGCCTTCAAGCTAACATTAAGAAATGCGAGTTTAATGTTACCCGTACAAAGTACTTAGGCTACATACTAACTACTTCTAGAGTCGAAGCGGACCCTAAGAAGATTAAACCACTTAGAAACTAGATTAGACCAACTACCGTTACTAGTGTGAAGTCCTACCTAGGTTTCTGTGGCTTCTACCGCTAATTCATATGTAATTTCGGGAAGATAGCTAAGCCCCTAACCACTATCACTAGCCCCTTAGAACCGTTCCTATGGACTAAGGAATGTGAGAACGCTTTTGAAGAATTACGGCAGCAGCTGTTAGCCATGTAGGCCTTGCACCACTTCGACCCTAAACTACCTATGAAGATCAAGACAGACTCTTTAAATGAAGTAGTCGCTAGCGTGCTTTCACAAGAGCACCTAGACAAGCTATGGTACCTAGTAAGCTTCTATAGCCACGTCCTTACTAGCCACGAGATCAACTAGGAGATCTACAACAAGGAACTATTTGTAATCGTGAAAGCCTTCGTAAAGTAGAGACCTAAGCTAGCATTAGTAACCTAGCGAGTAGACGTCTATACGGACTACCGCTCGCTTAAGTACTTTATGTTAACGAAGGTTCTTACCGCGAAATAGGTGTAGTAGATGGAACTCCTATCTAACTTTAACTTCTACATTACGTATACTATAGGAAAGAATAACTAGAAGGCAGATATCCTAAGCCAAAGAGACTAAGATCTCGTACTACAATAGAAAGTTAAGATTAATAGTCGTGCAAGGGTGCTACTTAGCCTAGCCCGCCTACACCCCCGTATTAATGCTAAGTTAGCTAACAACTACGTGGCTTCGATTAACGCCATGGACACTCTAACGGCAGCAATGCCCTTTGATCTAATAGAGGCGCTATGCGCTAACAATAGGAAGTCGTTCACTAATACTCGTAATAAGCAACCCTTACCTAACGGGTTTGCCCTAACCAATCAACTTCTCTTATATAGGGGCCGCCTATGTGTGAACTGCTACACGGAGCTATGTACGAAACTCATCTAGGAGGCGCACGATTAAGTGTTAACCGCGCACCTAAGCGGTAGGAAGACCTACTAATTGCTCGCCCCAAAGTATCATTAGGTTAGCATGGAAGCAGACTGCTTATGGTATGTGCGTAACTACATGGCATGCTGCCTTACACACACTAATGTCACGAAGTAGCAAGGCTTCCTACACCCCCTACTAGTACCCGATTACCCTATGCAACACCTTACGATGGACTTTAAGGAGTTCCTAGTTAACAAGCATAGGTATGACAGCATCTTAGTGTTCATGAACTACCTTAGTAAGACCTCCGTGACCATACCATGCCATAAGACTACGGACGTACAGCAAATGGCGTAACTGTTCATTAAATGAATCTACTAATTCGGGCATACCCTAGTGTCAATTATTAGCGACTACGGACCCTAATTCGTGTCATCCTTCTAGCAAGAGTTTTGCTAGATTATTAGCGTGAAGATTAAGCTATCCACAGCATACCACAAGTAGACTAACGGACAGACGGAAATCATGAATTAATATATCAATTAGAGGCTACGTCCGTTCGTATCCTACTACTAGGACAATTAGAGCGAGCTAATCCCTATCATGGACTAGGTCTAGATGACACTCCCTCACGCCTCAATTAGTATAACACCCTACTAACTCAAGTACGGAACGGATCCCCGTACGAGCTAGGATTAGAATACCCTAAAGGGGAATACTCCCCAAGAAACCCTCAACTAGGGAGAAGCTAGAGTGGTGGCGGACTAAATGCACGCCACCTAGACCCTAGCTAAGGGTAATATGGCGAAAACTCAAGAAGACATGTCTAAGTACGCCAACTAGTGCTAACGAGCTGTCGACTAGAGCGTAGGGGACAAGGTTTACCTCTTAGCGAAGAATCTCAAGAACACTCGCCCTAGCCACAAGCTAGGACAGTAGTGAACCGGACCCTTTATGGTGTTAGAACAAGTTAGTTACGCATTTCAATTACAACTACCTACGGGTTCTCACATACATGATGTGTTCTTACTAGACGTACTCATTAAGGCGCCGTCTAACCCCTTACCTAGTTAGGCACCGCTAGAGCCTAGTAGCGAAGTCATTAACGGCATGAAGGAATGGCAAGTTAATAAGATCCTCGCCGTAAGACTCTGCTACCGTCAACTATAGTACTAGGTGAGCTAGGTAAGATTCGACCCTAACCTAGAATGGTATCCCGCAGCAAATTTCGAGAACTCTCCGCTTAAGCTTCGAGAGTTTCACGCGGAATATCTAAACCTACTAGGTCCGCTAAAGGACCTACCTAGATGGATTACGGCCTAGGAGACGGGCGAGCTAAGCTACGATCACAAGAGGAACGAGGAAGTAGGAAAAACAGTGTCGTTGCTACCTACGACACTAAACTAAGCACCCTCTAAGCTAGGGCACTCCTAGAACTATAGTCCTTGTAGAAGCTACCCTTCCTAAACGTCTTACTAGCGTTACAACAAGCAGCTACCACCATGAGAGACGAAGGGTCGAAGTGACCTCACGCGAAAGACCACGCCTAAGTTCCCTCTAACGTAGGGCCTAAGCAGTAAGGGGGTTCTCATTACTACCCTCGTCCTCGCTCCCCTCCCTAGTATCATCTAGCCCCCTCTTCCTCTTATTCCTCCCGCTACGCGGGCCTGCTAGCACTAACCCTAGCCCCTTCACTACCTCCTCCACCTTCTCTACCACTAGCTCAACCTTTAACAAGGTTAGGTCCACCGCCCCTAGCAAGGAGGTAGTAGTGTCCTACCCTAAGAGGAGCTTTCCCGTATTCTCCTTTACCCCCTCTACCGCCACGGCAATGCGCTACCTAGGGGTTAGACCTAGAACGAGAACAAACAAGAACGGAGAGAGAGACTTACCTTAAGCGTAGCCATAGAGGCTAGACCCTAATAGTACAGGGCCCCCTAGTAGCCGTTAGCCACCTTTAGCATATGGGTAGCGGACACGTTCACTACGCGCACTAGATCTACATATGCTACAGTGACCGTCGCGGCCACTAGAGGGGTTGCCGTCATAGTAGTACGGACGACACCGTACTACTTCTTAACGAAGACAGGGACCTATCCCTAGGAAACATGTTAGCGGCATGATTCGCTAAGCTTAGAAACTACACGGGAACTCACTAGCACACATGGTGCCTTCTGCTTAGTACACTAAGCACACTTAGAGCTACTAGGCTTTTTAGCCTAGTTGCAAACGTGGGCTATAGCCCTAGGAGAATCCTTCGCGCGTTAGCGCGCGCATTACATGCATAGCACACAGAACGCCTCTAGGAGGGCGCTAGTTGAGAGGAGTATATCTACGTCCGCAAGTAGAGGGGCAGGCAGAGGTGTAGGCAGGGGCGCTATAGTTAGAACGGTAGTCATATTAATTTCTATTAAACCATTAGCTAAGCCCAAAAAGTATCACCTATGCGCTAGAGCGCTAGCATCACCTACCTAATCGTTAGATTGTAATTGCTTCTACAAAACAATTAGTTAGTATACAATATCCACATAGGAAGGAGGGGCCACGTACTAGTCTTAGGAGGGGAGTTTGTAAGCGTTGTTATAAGAGAAGAAGTTTCGAAGAAGTAGGCGGAATTAGTTGCTTCATAACAACGGCTTATAACAATGAATCTCTAAGAGGGCTTAGTGCGCGCACAGTAACTTAGAAATCTATAACGCCAACTAACACGACTACACACTATACGGTAGGGTTCTAGACCCCTAAAATATTCTTTATTGTTCACAAAGAATCGTTCCCTAACTACCCTCACGTACGCATTTAGTAATATAAGGCGATTATAAAGAAACTGTATGTGAGAATGCGAACTATATACTTCCTAGTGACCATACGGGACTTCATGTACTTTAAGGACAAAGCACCTTCTTAAGGGAGGGGGTAATGTAAGGATGCCTCCTTACACGGAGTAGACCCAGACCCCTAAGGCAATGCGTTACAACATAGTATGGTTGTAGGTAAGAGTTAAGAGTTAGGGTGGTTCCGTGTAACAGGTAGGAGTAGTTTAGAGGACACGCTAAGGCTTAGCTAGGTCATAGCTAAGTCGGACCCCATTTAGGTACATAAGGGGTTAGAAGCCATAAGCTCCCCCTTCATCTTTTTTGTATCCTTCGTAGTAGACCTATAGGATTGCACTGACTCATATCCAACTTGCACTCCCATATGCCACTTCTCGTGATACGGTGCCCTATGTCCTTACAAATTACATAGTTGTTACATATAAATTACTAGCTATAGATATGTTAAGGCTATGGCTAACGATACGAAATGGCAGTGAACGCCAACTACTTCTACGAACGCCGTTTGCTTACCTCAACCATGAGCGAAGCTCATGGTTAGTTCTAACGATTATACTCCATAGCTTATCTGCGTTAAGGGGGCAGATATAAGTCATAGAACAACCTAGTTCCTTACTCACACATCCTTTTTAAATGCTAATTTAAACGATGACGGCTAAGTAGAACGTGGTGCAAAGGTACACAAGATACCTGTTTCTAGAAGTTTATATTACTATCCGTCCTCTCTATATATCCTTGGTCATTTATGCAGTTGTTCTTTAGAGCTAAAGAGTTGTAATTTCAAGTAAAGCTCTAAACTGTTAATAAGGAAGCTGGTTATTATTAGTTCATTTAGGTGCAGAAAAACCTCTTTACTTTAGGCGGTTTTACATGGCCATGTTACGAAGGAACGAGAAGGCTAGCTAACTATAGGATAGGAAGGAGGGAGGTTACATGGGACTAACCCTTAGTACCTAAGAGAGCAGCGGACAATAATAGTTCCGGAAGTATCACGTGACGGACTCTATGGAATATGAGAAGAGTCCTAAGAGTCTAGGACTCTAAGGACTCGAGTAAGTTCCATGAGAGTCCACTAGGCACAACGCCACTATATAAGTAGATAGTTAGTTCTTAGATAGGAGCTTCGTGCTCAACTCAATACAGTATTTGTTATATACTAGTAACGTGTTTACGAAAGCCTTTGTGTCTGATCCCCTGCCTCCTCTGTTAAGTTAAACTAACGCAACCAAACCTTTGTGTCTATTACCCTTGGTAGTAGCCAGCGTTACAGGCCATCCTCTCGATCCACTTTCACCTGTTGGTCACCCTCTCCAGCCAAAAGTAAGTCGGGCCAAATTTGCAAGTCTGCAATAACTTTAACGGCTGCTAAATCTCTACTATAGCTTCCAGCTACTGACTCTGTCGTAGCTTCACAACAATATGTGCCTTGGGAGCAGACTCCCGGCACCTACGAGTGCAATGTTCCCGTTGGGAAAGCGAAAGACATACTCGTTCAGCTCACACTGTGGGATTCAGGTAGTTCAATTGACTGGAACAATTTAGAGGGCTTGAAATTCAAAAACGTTCATATTATTCTAATTTGTTTTCCTATCGATAAATCCTTCTATGAAAATGGCGATATCGAGAAGGTTAGGTTCTTTCTTTTTTATCTCCTCTTATTCACCCACAGTTTTACTGATATACACCTGAAGTGGGGAAATGAAGCGGCCTGTGTTTGCCCTGGAGTTCCTCTTATCGTTGTTGGCTTACAGAAGGACTTGAGAGATGCAGATATACCGCTTAATCGGGGGGCAGAACGAGGGGCGAACTATGTGACAAAGTCGGAGGGAGAGGCAGCGGCCCGCAGGATTGGAGCACGCAAGTACTTTGAATGCTCTAGTCTAACGGGGCAGGGAGTTAGGGAGGTGTTTGACAGTGCGGCTACGATTGCACTTGGAGTGAAGATTAAGGATAGAACGAAGACGCGGTGCATTATGCTATGAAACGCACAACCAGCAATTCAAATTCAGGTTTAAGCACGCGAAAGGGTACGATGACGATAAGCTAGACGGTCCAATCTTTATCCCTGCGAGTTGCATTCGCCATTTAAGCTCACAAATATTTCTCTCTCTCATCAATTTCAAGAGATGAGCCATCAATCTCTTATTTTATTGTTAGCGTCCCAGGACGTCCGCAGAAAGCTTCATTATAACCAGCGGAATCGTGCTTTCAAGTCATAACCCATGAGACACCTCCGCTGGTCATACACCACCTGAACGTCGGTGCTTTTTCTCTTCTCTCCACACCTTATTCTCGATCTTCAAACTCCTCTGCACCCACTTAGTTGTGATCAGTGTCCACACAGCCGCCCACCCAAACGGCACCGTCCACCCAATAACATACGCCGCATTCCTCGACAGCGTAAATATCATTGCCGTCGACCCCGCCGCAATCAACAACGCTCCCGCAGCCCAAAACAGCGTCAACCGATGCAGCATCCGCCGAAATGGCTTACTGGCCATATAGCGTAAGTTGAGGCGCTGGCGGAACTCGGTACCGCCCGAGCCATCGACGCCACACACGTCCTCAATAAAGCTATAGACGCCAGGGCGGAGCGGGGCGCCAGCTGGGACGGAGGAGATGCGGACGGGGGAGGGGACACCGAGGAGTCGCAGGGCGTCGACGATGAGGAGCTCGAGGCCGAACGCGAAGACCATGCTTGGGACGGGCATGGCGAGGAGGCGGATGGGGGGTTCGTGAGGGACGGTGCCGACGATGAGTTCGATCATTACGGCGATCCAGGCGATGGAGAGGTTCCAGTGGAACCAGTCAAGCTGGACGTGGTTAGTTGGCTGGATGCTGCGGAGGCTGTTGGATGGGGATACTTACATACCACCGACGCGCACCTATGACACGACATGTGGAGCCCTTTCTCCATAACCGTCGGAATCGAATAAAATACTCGACAATGGAGACTGTCCCTAGAGCACCCGTACTAATACTGAATACTACCCACATATTAGCGCTTATCCCCTCTCCTACTGTAACAAACTAACCTGCATTATGTGACAAATTGGTTCCATACCACAGCCCAAAATACAGCGCGAGGGGCATGCAAATGCAATCGAGAAAGATTAAAGACCAGAAGATGACGAGGCTCTTCTTGCGTGTGCGCAGTGAGTAATTCAGCGGCGGTGGTGCGGCGAAATCGGGGTCGGTGTATTGGACCTGCGTGGGCGCCGCGACGATCCGCGACGCTGCGTTTTCGAGGAACCCGGCTGTTGGGGCGACGGGATGGGGGGATTCCTCAGGTGATCGGGATTTACGTCGTCGTTTCGTGAACCAGAGCATTGTGCGGGGGGTGCAGGATCAGAGGGGACATTGCGGAGGCGTGTGATAGCTGTTAGGCTGCTGGTGATTTGAATATAGTGAGTTAGATTGAGAAATGATTGTGTTGTGGGTGATTAAATGACTATGATATGGTGTGACGTCAAGACTCGACAGCCACTATAAATAATCGAGCCTGAGTACCTTTACATACAAAATTTAGTGTAACGGTACTAATACTCTTAGTCCGCATCTCTAAGCATGTTATTGGACAATACAACATTTTGCCCATACACGCGCCATAAGGAGTAGTTGTGAGGTTATACATGTTCCGCGATAAGAATGAGGAGCTAGATGAACGGTGGGGTTATTAACTTCGTAGTGAGCCTACTAGACTAATAACCCCACACTAACCACACCTCTGTTCCTCATTCTGGCTGGGGAAGGCGACGTAACTGAGCGCACGTTGCCCAAATATCGACCGACAAATGGGCTGACCAGAGGCAAGCAAAACTATAAAACCCATCGTTGGTTCGGATCGGTGCCACTTTCTACTTTCATTCCTCTATGTTTAGGTGAATTATACTTTTCTCTAACCCCAAAACTTATTCACACCCTAAAGTGCATATCAAACCGCCGCCATGTCTCCATCAAATAATAGACATTCCCTATCTGTAGCCAGACCAACCACAGCAATCCCGCTTCAAGACATCAGGAAACAGGACGAAGAGAGTCAGGCACCAGCTGGATCTCAAACTCCCCGCCGAGTTTGCACCGACCGTAGACTCAGAATATTTGCAACCATCTTCGCAATCCTCGTAGGCTGCTCCATCACCGGCTCAAGCACCTACGCTATTGCCCGAGACGTCCAACAGAGCATCGCCAAGTACAGAGACACTCTCAACACCGTAAATCGCGAGCACTGGATAGAATTAGCCCGACTCAAATACGACGTCTGCTACGATGGCTGCAAGGACTGCGATGAACCGAGCTACACCTACAAAGCCTGTGCCGAGACCGCAAAGATAAAAGTCGCCGGCGTCATCTGTGACGCAAACGTTATGCGGGACTGGGAAGATAGATATCCAATTGCGTGCTTAGCGGGTTTGGCGGCGTCCTACAAGAGAAATGATTTAAGACGCATGAAAGGAGAATATAGGGCCCTGTTTGTTCTCGTAATCCTCACCGTACTTGGCGGCATCGTTGGTGGAATGGTGGCATACGGTGTATTGTGGTGTTGTGTAGATGGATTAAGGTCTGAAAGGAAGTTGCAGGCGAACGAGATAAACTCTGCCCGGCCACGAGAGAATCAGCAAAACCGGCCCCCTCCACCACCATCCGCGACACAGAGAGCGGGCCCCGCTCCATCTCCCGCTCCACCACCTTACACGGCGGCGTCTGGACAGGGACCAACACCACCGCCATAGGCGCTGCAGAAGAAATTTCGGCGCGGTCCCGGATGGAGTAAATTACCCCTCGCGGCACTCACATCGCTACCCTACGACAATGTCGTCGACCAGTAATTTGTCGGCACCAATGGGGCCGCGTTTGGGATCGTGTATGGCTGGCTCTCTAACTGTTATGAGTACAAGTGTTTCGTTTCTAGTATGTGTGTTTGGAGAGATGGGGAGCCGTTGGGCTATCTCAGTGAGTTTCTCCTAGATTGTATGGGATGCGGATTGCTTTCTAATTGTTATAAGTATAGGTGTTTGATTGATAGTGTTTGCCCTGCGACTAATTCGAGGCCGCAAGACTACGTTGGCAATGTTTTACCAAGGGTTGTAGGGTGCGACTTTGAATTAACTGATAGGTTGGAGGAGAATGCGGATTTAAGGGTTGCGAATGCGTTTGAATGAGAAGGATTTGTGGGTTACTATCAGGGTGAATGGGTATAACCTGACCCCAGCACGGAGGAGATCAGGTTATACCCGTTTAGACCATGGTATAAGCAAGAGCAACAACTAAGACTCGTCCTCTCTTCCATATTACTATCAAGGCCATTTTTCATATCAGTTTATAACGAAATGATATAAATTCCCTTTCCCTCTAGTCTATCCTCAGCAAATCTATCTAGGAACAATCGCTCCCCCAACCTTCATATATGCACCACACCCCCCCCCCCACTTCTCCCCACCATCTAAACCACCCCAATCTATAAACCCCACACCCCACACCCCACAACTGCAACTACAACCCCATCATCGCCCCTCCACCATACGCACCCCCCATCGCCCCGCTCGACATCTGCGTCCGCGAAATCTTGTCCTGGTCACCCTCCGGTATGCCATCGGGGTAGAGTTCCTTTATCCTCTGGCGTCTTTTCGCTGCGAGTGCTAGGCTATGTGTCCCCACGTCAGCACTGCTCCCGCGTTATACATATCTTGCCCTCCGCCATCTTGCGAAGAGTCGGGGGTGGGAAGCAGGGGATGGAAAGAAGGGGAAGGGAGGAAGGCTCACCTGACAGAATCACCATACTCGTCATCATTCCACTTCTTCTTCTTGGACTTCGCGGGTTTCTCGTTGATATCGAGCTTCTCGGAGCCGCCGTCGAGGAACTGCGGACTCGAGACCTTGCGCGCGGGGACGCCGTCGGTGCCGTTCTCGATGTCGCCTCGGGCGCTGCTGCGTTTGAAGCCGAAACACATATTTTTCTCTTTCGTCTGTGATATACAAAAATTCCCGGTTCGTTGATGTTTTTTGTCGTCTCTGGGGGGGGGTTTTTTCAACTTAGTTTGGTTCGTAGAATATGGGGTATAAAGCGTAATTTGTGCACGTCTATAATTTGTAGATTTGTATTCCTTCAAATTCAACTCTACTAATTGATATACCCCCCCATCAACAGAAACACCCCCCCTCTTATAACCCCCCCTCCCCATCTCCATCCCTCCATCCTCCCCATCCTCCCCATCCTCCATCCTCCCCCGTCCCCACGAAGGATTCCCCCAGCCTCGCCCCCTACCCACCATGACGTCCCACAGTCTCGCCAAAAGCTCCCCAACCCATCACGGCACCGATCAGCGCCGATCGCCCGTTTTTTATGGAGCAAGATCGAGCATCACATGGCGCACGCGCGAGGGGAGCCGTCTGTTCCGCTATGCCTGTTTGTTCTCTACGGGGAGGAAGGAAGAGAAGGAAGCATCGGTAAGTCGGGGGATTGGTGGGGGATTAGGGGTCGGGAGGGGAGGGAGGGAGAGAGCGAGGGGAGGAGGGATTGCACTGCTTGTAGCCTTGCGGGGGTGGGGTGGTCGGGCGGAGCATGTTTGTTGGGAGTAATTCTACGGTGCTGGGATGTAGGGCCAATAATGTATGTAAATCCCCGATCACCGTAATTAGTCCCGGGCGCACCAGAACAGAACGCTTCACAGTAATACAGTATGTAGAATAAATGAATCAATTGAATTACTCTACTATCCTACGGGCCTACGTATCTTATTTATAGGTAATGGGGGAAGCCCGAATACCCCGTACAGCTAAGGGGTAATCACCTGAACCGTGTAGGGTTTCGGTAGCTGCTTCAGATCTGCGCCACCGTCCAGCATGGGAGTCGGACGGTCGCCTTGGGAAACACGGCTTTCTCAGGGCCAAACGGCCACCGTATCCCAAGGTCCGTGTCCACCTTCCCCCATCTAACATGATTAGTCACGTGATGCAGATAACGTGATTAGCTACTTGTGACTTCGCACGATCTCTATCCTTGGTGACTCTCCAAGAAGCATTGGGGGTTGTTTTTGTGTCCTTCAGCTTGGAAGAGGAGAGTTATGACGCTACCAGGAGCTTTGTACTGAAGTCGAAGTGTGGTTCCATCGCTCTCTTCATGAGTGTTTTAGCGGTGGGTGAGTTGGTGAGAGGACTGACATTTCCCTTATATTTTAATCATATCTAGACTATAGTGATGGATTATATTGGTGGGCTGTCCCATTATCCTTTAGTAGGAGCCTGAGTGGGAGTGAATTGGTCTATTGCAGTATTGTTTGTCGTTGTTGGCTGACTTGACTCCATAGAAGGTCCATGTGGGAAACACACAGCTCAACCATACTCGTATATTCTGTCCTAACTTATCTCTGACAGACCATGAAAGAGAAAGCAATGGTTACGACCTGTCAGGGCCATTTTTTTTTTAGAAATGAACATCACATCACAGAGCAGAGAAACGCGCATCATCCATACAGCAATTCAGTCGATCCATATTCACGATGTATGTGATATTCACGACCAGAGAGAGAATTTCTAGTTAGTTAACAACGCCTCACAAATTACCTATAAAGCTTCATATTTCCAACAACATCTCCTAGACTCATCCACCCACTCACTCTTACGGGAGAGAGAAGAGTTTGGAGCGTCGTCTGTGGACGAGGTGGGAAGTCTGACTCTAGGGCGGTGGCGCTGGGCGGTTATAATAACGATATCGAGCGTGCGGTAGCAATGGGTTTTCTCACTTCACTCCGCAACAATAACCTCGACAGAACAACCGCTATGCTGTGCGTGAGGCGCTGGTAGAGGATTAAGTTGCGGTGGTTTACGGACTGGAATGGGGTCTATGATTTACGGTCTGCTCTATGCTGTCGTCTGGCTGTGTGTTGCTGCCGTTTGCGTGTTGCTGTCGTTCCGTGTTGCTGTCGTTTGCGTCTTACCGTCATCCTCTTCAGCAAACCAACCAAAGAGGAAGCGAACCGTCCTTACTGGGGGCACAACGGAGATTTCCCTTGCGGCAGTAGGCACACTTGATCGCACACTTCTCCATCCCCGAGGGGACCCAGCACCTTTGATCAGGGAAATTGCCGTAGGTCTGCGCGAACACTTTACGCAACACGGACGGGGCCCTGCGGATTCAGGCACTGGCCAGCGAGGCAGCTAGAAGAGCCTCTACCCAGAGGCAGCGCGGTTTGCTTTCGGCGTTATACGTCGGGGGCGAGGACAGGACTGGCGGCTGCAACGGCTGAGTCCTCGGGGCGTCCTCTACCTCCGGTGAGCGGTGGGCGGGAAGTGTCTCGTGCTGTCGTTGGTGTAGTCTATTGCTGGTGTCTGAAACCCCCCGATACCCCCACACCCAACCGTGCCCCAAGCCTCGTAAGGCGGATCAGCCTTGGGATGATCGGCTACCGGGACAGGACAGTGCAGGGCAGGGCAGGGCAGGGCAGGCAAGGGCAGGGCAGGGCAGGGCAGGGGGGTATGGTGGTGGGTGGTGTCGTGTCGGGAAAACAAGGGCCCGGGGTAAATTTGTTGCCGGTTTGTTTGTGTGTCGTGGTGGCACTTCAGCGACGGTCCCTCCTACTGTACTGGGACGGACCGTCCGTAATACGATAGTGTATGCACGATTCGATAATGCGGCTGTACAGTGTATACGCGCACGAGGGGCGGGTAGTTTGGGGGTGTGTATACTATGTTGTGTTATATTGTATTCTGCATGTCTTGTGTGTGGTTCGTGGGTCGTGGTGAACACATGGCAGATACAGCTCAGTGAGGGTGGGTGTACAGAGTCGTCCCAGGTCTGTAGTAGGGGGTGGACGCTGATCGTTATCAGGGAGGGGGAGTGGGAGGGAGTGAAGATGTGTGTGTACATGGTGTTGTGGGAAGAAGGGGTGTGTGTAGACAGTGCCCTCTTTATGGTGGTGTGTGTAGGTGTGTAGACGGGGGTGTATGCAGCTCCGCGTATATCGCACAGAGTGGTGTGTGTTACTGTGGATATGAGAGTCGAGGGTCGAGGGTCGAGGGTCGAGGGTCGAGGGTTGAGCAGAACGTAGGTGACCTGACCCCCTCCCAAACCTCAGGCGACCAGGCCCACTCAATCCACCAATCCACCACCCCTTCCCTCTCCCCGTTCTCGCCTTTCTCTTCCCCCTTCAGCCGCACCCCACCCCACACACACAAAGCCCACCTCACGCTAACACCTCCCACAACCACCCACAACCACCCGCACTACGCCCAAACAGGTATCAAGAAGGTTAATCAAGGGTAAGAACGCTAAAATATCCCGTGACGTGACACTCCACCCTCTCCACCCTCTCCACCCCTGGCACCCTTGGGCCAATCCGGGAGTCACTCGATGGGGATCGGGCCTTGATTCTCCCGTAGACCTGTCAGACTTGCCTACTGGAAAGTTGGGTGTCCAGACGATGGGATGGGATGGGACGGACTGGGAGCTTGGGGGGAGCTTGGGGGGAGCTACTATATACTATACGGAGTACGGGTATGTGAGGAGGGGAGGCTGTGCTCTGCTGTGCTGTGCTCCCACCTTTCCTCTTTGGGACACTAAATCTCCACCATTCTCTCTCCTCTCACCACCCTCGTCCACAATTTTCTTGGCCTTCCTCCCCTACGGACTACCGTGCCGCCGCCGTCTCTCATAGCCTCATTCTCCCTCCTCATTCTCCCTCCTCATTCTCCCTCCTCCTCCTCCTCCTCCTCTCTTTTCTCTCTCATCATCACCGTCGTCGCTCGCTGCCTTCATTCTTTCCCGTTCCGGCCGTTCTCACATCCATCACCCGTCTCTACAAACCAACCTCCACCACCTCTGCCACCCCTCACACCCACGAGGGACGAGGCCTCAAAGAGCCAGAGCCGCCTGTCCTCTCCCTCTCTCCCTCTCTCCCTCTCTTCCTCCATCACCCACCATGGCCCGCCTCACCCTCCTCTTAGCCCTCGCCGCCGCCTCCCTCACCCCCTCTGCGGCATTCAACTGGAACCCCGCGCGCGCAACCCCCCCAGCCGCACCCCTCCCAACCATCGTCCCGCGCTTCAAGCCGCCGAAACCGACACAGGCCCCGGACGCGCCGTATGATCTGCTGAGCCGCCACGGCGCCGCTAAACGTGCGGAGAGCTCGTCGGGGGCGATCACGGCGTATGCGGCGCCGGATGCTACGTGTGGGTATTTTGATGGTCGGCCTGGTGAGTAACCATGACATAACATGACGTGCATTGACTCTGCAACTTCCACTGTGGAATAAGACGAGAAAGAAGAAAAATGGAAACTGACAAACTTTTGGTAGGCGCGCCGCTGTACTGCGGAACCGCGGATACGTGTTTCATGTTCACGTCGGCGGGGGGGAATGGGTATATCGGCTGCTGTCCGATTGAGGGCGACTTCGACCAGTGCGGGTTCAGGACGAGCTGTATTGATGCTGCGGATATCAAGAATGGGACGTTGTGCGATAGCGGGTGTTTGCACGACACCTATACTCTGAAATGGTATATGCCGCCCTTTTTCACCTCCTCCC
>LMYD01000083.1:0-24649 GCA_001630595.1 Pseudogymnoascus sp. BL308
AAATGGCAGACCTTCTACTCTCCGAACGAGGCGAGAGCCCTGTTGGGATAAACTAGACTACTAACTTCATAAAGCGTCGTACGGAAATCAAAGCAAAGTTCAGTTGGAAGTACGATTATAAACGAGCAAAATGTGAAGATCCGAAGATAATTCAAGAATGGTTCTCTCTCGTACGAAATATAGTTGCAAAATACGGAATCTTAGAGTAGGATATCTACAACTTTGATGAAGCAGGTTTTGCAATGGGAGTTATTGCTACTGCAAAGGTAGTTACAAGCTCAGAAGCAAAGAGCCGTCCGAAGACTATACAGCTAGGGAATAGAGAGTGGGTGTTAATTATCCAAGGTGTCAATTCGTACGGATGGGCACTCCTGCCGTTCATCATTTTTAAGGCACAGAATCACCTCTTAGCTTGGTATGAGGAGTTGGGATTGCTAGACAATTAGGTGATTACGTTAAGTGAGAATGGGTGGACTTCAAATTCAATTGGGTACGAGTGGATTTAACACTTCAATCGACATACAAGCACTCGTACGATCGGAACCTATCGCCTTCTTATTCTCGACGGACATGAGAGCCACCTCTTAGCTTAATTTCAGCACTACTGTATAGAACAGAAGATAATCACCCTCTGTATGCCACCACACTCCTCACACATTCTTCAGCCGCTTGACGTAAGCTGCTTTGCTCCACTAAAGCTTTCGTACGGACGTCAGATTGAAACCTTCGTACGGAACAGGCTAAACCACATCACAAAGCTTGAGTTTCTCTCTGCATTCAAAGAGGCATTTAAAGCTACATTTACAGAGCAGAATATTAAGAGCGGGTTCCGAGCTACAGGACTAGTTCCGTACGAGCCACAGAATGTCCTTTCTCACTTAAATCTACACTTGAGAACTCCAACTCCTCTAATAGTTGAGAGTGACAATTAGACTTCAAAGACTCCCTAAACTATAAGGGAGCTTGATTTTCAAACAGAGCATATTAAGAACCGTGTCGTACGACATCAGAATAGCTCTCCTAGCTTAATTAATGATGCACTAAGCCGGCTTGCAAAGGGAGCTTAGGTTATGATGCATTCTGCTGTTCTGCTTAAGGCAGAAGTTAAGGCTCTACAAGCAGCAAATGAACAGAAAAAGAGGAGGGAGAGGAAGCGCAAGAGGCGTATAATGCAAGGGGGTAGTCTCTCTATACGAGAGGGAGAGGATATGCTTCAGAGTGCTGAGGTAGAAGCTCAAGTCCGTACGGAGGTGGCAAGTGAGCGTAGTCGGCAGGTGGGTTCTACAGGCCGACAGAAGCGCTGTGGCATATGTGGTATTATGGGCCATAACTCCCGTACATGTACGAGGCACGAGGATTCAATTACGATCGAATAAGGGTCATTATGTAGGGTAGTGGTGTAGTAGTAGGCAGTAATAGTCAATTTTGGTGTTTTCGTGGGCCACTCGCTTGTGTGGGCCACTCGCTTGTGAAATACGTTAAGTGTATTGCATAACGTACTTGATAAGTAAGCGGATCATGCATGTTAACGGATCACACCCCACCAAAACCACCACTTTTGCATCATTCAATCAATCATGTCTCAACTAATTAATACCCAATTAGCTTCTAAGGAAGGCTGAATGGCTCTTGCGATTAATTCGTACAAATCTGGCTACTTTACGAGTATCCGCAAAGCCGTAAATACGTATGACGTTACTTTTTCAACTTTACATGCGTAACTCTACAGACGCGTTCTACGACAAGAAATTCGATCCGTAAACTATAAACTTATAGAAACAAAAGAATTAACGCTTATTGATTAGATATTATTGATGGACGAACGAGGTTTACTAGTCCGTATGACTTTAATTTGAGATATGGCTACTTTACTTCTCTAAAAACGGACTAGTATAGACGCGTCTTTGACGCGTATAATTAGAGTTCGATGGCCATATAACTTCGTTTAACGTCATAACTCTTTACGAACTTAATATAATCGAAAATACGACTATAAACGGGCTTTATGCGAAGATCCTATAGTTATTCGAGACTAGTTTTAACTTATGCAAAATATAGTTGCAAAATACAGGATCTAAGATGAGGATATCTACAATTTTAATGAGACGGGCTTTTAAATGGGCGTAATCTTAACTATAAAGGTTGTTACGGCTTCTAAACGAGCTTTACGGCCTATAACAATTTAACCTAGGAACCGCGAATGGGTTACGGCTATTAAGTGTATTAATACGAGGGGTTAGTCGCTTCCCTTAATGATTATACTTAAAGGCAAAACCCATATCTCCTCTTAGTATCTTAACTCTCTACCATCTAATTAGACAATTATAGTTAGTAACAATGGTTAGACGACTAATTAATTAGGCCTAACTTAGCTTACGGACGTGTTTCATCCGTAAACAAAAGATCTTACGGCTAGTGTATATTAGCTTTTAGTTCTTAATGGACATAGTAGTTACGTAACGCCTAAATTCGACCTATTTTGCAAAGACTATTGTATTATTACTCTTTGTATGCTACTACATTCGTTGCATTTACTTTAACCTCTTGATGTTAGTTGTTTTGCAGGTTTAAAACGTTCGTACGGACGTTAAGTTGAAGATCTTATGCAAGTTAGAGTTAGCCATATTAATAAGTCTAATTTTCTTTCAGCTTATCTTACAGCTCGTACGGAAGCTTTAACTCTAAATACGATCCGTAGCAGGTTCGCAGCTACTAGATTAGTCCCTTACGACCCTAAACGTGTCCTCTTAAAGCTTAATACTCAATTACGGACGCCTACTCCTCCTCCTCCTCCCGCGACTAAACAAGCGCCTTAGGTCCTAGAGACGCCACACAATATACGGGAGTTAGAATTTCAGGCTAAGGCAATCGGAGACTTCGTACAACGTCGTACAGCTAGTTCTTCTAGCCCTACGGACCGTGCAATTCAACAATTAGTCAAAGGTTGCCAAATGGCTATGCACTCTACGGTCCTTCTTGCGGACGAAAACAAGAAGCTATAGGCTACAAACAAACGACAAAAGAAGAAGAGAGCCGTACGAAGGTCGTATATTGCTACGGGGGGTGTTTTGACAGTCTAGGAGGGCTTAAATCGATCCGTAATTGCAGATATAGAGTCTACGGGTTAGTCTATAGGTGGGGTTGAAGAGCGACGAATCCGCGCGCCACGAACGTGTAGTATGTGTAAATCACTCGAACACATAGCTCGTACGTGCCCACTTAAGGGTAGTTCGAATTAGGATAGTTTAATAATAGATATTTTATTTTGTTGTTATATAATTGCGTTGAGAATCGCCGAATTAGTAGGGTGTGATCCGTTAACATGCATGATCCGCTTACTTATCAAGTACGTTATAGTACAGCGTGCGCTTGACGACAGCGGCGCAGCTTTATTTTGCGCCAGACTCACGGTAATTGATCCGAAAACTATGTAATACACTGTCCGTGTCTGCAGCCTAAGCTAGCGTCTAGCCTAATGTAGCTACGGTAGTAGGTGTAGAACTAAGACTGCCGTGCAGGTAAGCCGTCGGAAGCACCGTACTTTAATGTACGGAGAAAAGAGATGCGTGTAAGAAGTTCGGAAAAGGCCTTGATCTAAGGGCGCGGAAGGCCTTACTAGGGCAAAAGTGGGGTTGCGGACTCATCGACGGAGAAGTAATTGTGGGTGGCCGCGTGAACGTAAATCATCGGAACCCTATGTGACTGAAGTGACTTGCATATACGGAAGTCGCTTGACTCCTCAAAATTTGCTTGGGGCTTTGGTAATAGATTAGTAATCCATCAAAGCAGGGCATAGTATGTTTGCTCTAAGGCCGTTTAAAGCCCTATCACTCTCGTCTTACCTACATAGAATGTATAGAAATGTACTGAAGCCTTCTCAATATTTAGCCCTGGCCATTCATTTGCACTGCTATATGTGGCTCCCATCATCGTAACAATAGAGGTAAGTAGTCATTCTTATTCTACTTACATCTGTGCATTTATTTCTGGTTTATAGGTGTGCGTAAATATTTAATTCCAATCACAATTGCTAAAACTCAAGAACACCAAGGTCCAGCATTCTAGCCTCTGCCCAATCTCCTAGACGACCAAAATATCCTTCCGGGTCCTGGCCTCGCCAATCCCGCAATGCAAACCAAAGGTGGCGCGCATCTTTCCCCGCTTTGATTGCACGCTCATAATCTGGCGCATGGTCGAAGAGAACCTATGGGGCGAGAATCATTAGCTTTCTCCAGATGTACCAACAACTTCATTATTGACTGGGAGTACCTTGGAATATTCTGTCGCCCATGCTATATACTTCTCTCGCTCTTCTGCGGTAGTATCGTCGGGCACTCTAACAATTGAAGGGGCGGCGTTCTCATCTGTCACTAGATCCACAGGACTGACTGCCATTAATGGATCGGACAATATTGCCGGCACTATACATCCAGTCTCCCAGTCGTATATCGACGTCACGAGGGGCCGACAATTTTCTTCTGCCGAAATCGCCATGTTCTAAAACAAGACGATAGAGCAAAGGCTCATCGCCCGACTCGTTATCTTCTGCCGGCATTATATATGGAATCAGATGCAAAAGCGACTCCTTAGCTGCTGCAGCTATTGGGCCAACAGTTACGTCGTCTGATTCCCACCCAATCATGTCATCTATCTTTCCAATTGTCGCCTAGATTTTAGACATGAAAAGGGCGACACAGAACTCACGTGTGGGGGTGATAGGAATAGGTAGCGATTCGGGCTTATGTTCAAAGAGACATATGAGAAACCAATTTGCAGCGAAGTTGAGGGGAAGGTTGAAGTTAAATAGTGATGCACGGATTTGTGCTGACTGGGTGAGAAGTTGGATCTGGGAACGATTAGCACCAATAATTTAAAATCCGTTGTGGAACTAACGCGCACCTTTTCTCCGGGGCTGAGGTCTTTAAATATATTATTCTCCCCCTCTGCTCTTTCAAACACGAATAAACGGCGGCCAAGTATATCCTGTGGGACATCTATTCTAGGACTAACATGCTGCACTGGGATCCGGTGATGAAGTAGGCGAGACATGGAACCCCTGTGTGTCACTTGATTTTAATTTTACCTCATTTGAAGGTTAGATTAGGGGACAAACGTAGTTGTTAGATCCATTATATAATTGCGGGATATCAACGACCTGGGTGTCGAGATTTTCTTCAATCTCTTGAATGAGAAGGTTCACATCCCAAACCCCAAGGAACGGGCTGTTTCCGCTGCGGACCATAGTGAGCAACTGGTTCCCATCGAAGTCGCTTCCATCTGGCATCTGAGGCCAATCATCGGCGACGCTCATGGCTGAGTACTATCAAGTCAGAAGCTGAAAGGGCAACGCGTGCCGTAGGGTTGTCAAGGTAATGTTGTGAAAGTCTGAGCTTCTGATATTTGAATCATAAACATTCCAACAATGACGCGCCACTGTGATTATCAACATATTTACCTACTCCATGTCACACCGCCACAAACAAAAATTCCTTGGGAACAGGCAGAACCCAACAAAGATGAACCAAAAAGAACGCCAATCGGGTACTGTCCCTATCAGGTCTAGTCACCAACACTGACATCAAAAATGCGATAGGGACCAAATGCGATAGGGACCACGGACCACCCACCACTTCAACGCAATATGTGGGTCCTACACTGAGGTGCGATGCGCTGAGCGCGATGGATCGCGACATTGGAGGGATTGATCCATGTCGGTAGTCGAGGTGTCAGATTGGGCGGTAGCCGAATGTTAAGCTTTTATAATCCTCAATAGGTTCTAATCTGCTAATTCGGGGCTCGGCGTACCTATTTGGGGTTCGGTGAACTTTAAAGGAGACCTGTGGGATAAAATACCCTGCTCCTTGGAAGACAATCGACTAAAACACTGCTGTCAAACCTGTTGGAACATCACATCTTGCTGTCAACTCTCCATACTCTACCCCTCCCGTATCGGAAAGTCAACGAGGGGAGTCGGCAAAGTACCGCCGTGCAACAGGATAGGGTCGTGCCCAATAAGCAAACACCCAGCCTTGCACCATTCAACCAAATTGTGTGACTAAGGAGTGAGATTGCCTTCGAGTTTAAAATGATACGCTCTCGAGAAAACGAAACTGTACATCTTTCCAATGGAAACGCGACTGGCCTCGCACACTATGGAGACCCCGATGGCCCTGTTGTCTTTTATTTCCATGGCATAAGCGGTTCTCGTCTGGAAGGAGCATATTGGGCAAAAGCCGCAGAAGCCGCTGGTGCCCACATAATCGCCCTTGATCGACCGGGTATCGGCCTCTCTACCTACCAGCCAAAACGCAAGCTGCTTGACTGGCCATGGGTCGTATCCGAGGTTGCTCAGAACCTTAATATCGACCAATTCTATGTTCTTGGGACTACAGGAGGTGGATCCCACGCGCTGGTATGCGCTAAAGAGCTCTCTCCCGATACACTCAAAGGTGTTGGGCTCGTGGGAAGTTGCTGGCCTACATCAATGACCATAGGCAACATGATTAGGATGTCTTTTACCCAGTGGAGGACCCGCCGTCTTTATAAGAACTCTATCATTCCTGCCTCGAAGGATCCAGACCCCACAGACTTCACATAAGCTAATAATGAATCACATTATTAGTGAAAATGAAAGGGACAAAGCCCTTTTTGAGAATGCCGAGTTCCAGAACTTGGACGTGGATTCAATCAGGGAGGGTTGCAGGCAAGGAACTCAGGGAGTGCATGATGACCAGAAAATTGTTTGTAGTGAATGGGGATGTGATGTTCGAGAAATCTCGGCGAGGAACATTAGCATGTGGTGTGGAACTGAAGATTACTATGCTCCGATCGACGGGAGCCGCGAATTGAAGAAGGCGCTGAAATACGCAACATTAGTCGAGTTCGAAGGCGACACACATCATACCACCTTAGTGATGAGGGGGGAGCAAATTCTCCGCGAACTCCTTTTTGGCGACGAGAAATCTGATGGGCAGCTTCTTAAAAAGGATGACTACAATTAATTAATATTGAGTGGCTAACTCTTAAAGCAACTGGAGAACATGAAGAGTTAGTAGCTTATGATGTGTAAAGATTAATTCCGTATCGCAATATATGAATCATTGGACACGGCAACCATCACGTTGCGAAAGGCTCAAAATATGTAGCTATAACCCACTCGAGGTGACTACCAGTCTCACACAGTATTTACATGTGAACAGTAACATTCTGACTTTAAACCAGCTTTTATAACTAGTTTCCTAGTAAACAATAAATCCACCCGCCAAGACAATATCCTTCACCCCTAAAGCTTCAGAATATCACCAAGATTAACCCGATCCTTTTCCCAAATTCTACCGTCTCTTTCACATATCATAAATCTTGCAGCCAAGCACGAGTGCTGCGTGGAAGCTAGTGCACTCCCCCTCCTCCCAATTCTTATCGCAAGTGCTCATGTCGTATGAGCAAGAGCAAAAGCATGCTGATAGAAGGCACGTTGTAGGATGTTGATTCTTGAGAAGATTGAGTTCTATTTGTTAGAAATAAAATAAAACTTATAATCAAGACACAGACGCTGTCTCTATAGATTTCTATACTTCTTACCCCCTTATCTCTTGAATGCGTATAAATACATTACCTGTCTCTTCTTAAAACGACAATTCCGATAGCATGTTTTCATAAGCACGGGGGTTATCACAGTCGTCGTCGATGCAACAGATTGGTCAGGGAAATAGCACGGTATACGGTAATAATACAATTGATCTAACAATATCTACTTACTTCTAATGGCATACACTCAGTTGTCTTCACAGCCATCAATACTGTACCGAACACTCAGGTCCAAACTTACCGGCTAAGCCAGCCTTTATCTTTGCAAAAAGCTTTCATCTTGATGAATCCATGGAAGAGCCCAAACAGGATACTTACTGGCAAGAATCCCAAGTCTCGGGGGTGTGCACAGAAGAGGCGCTCGATCTTGATAGTTTTAGTAAAGAGATAGAGAAGGAACATGAGAGCCCACCCAGAATTACCTGTCCAGGGCGAGGTGGGGTCCAGGAGTTCACTGATTTGATAGTAGCAGTACCAGGTCAAAGGATCGGTGATGAGCCCCATCGAAGTAAACACAGCAATGTACTTGGCATAGAAAGTCCATGGCTGTTTTTTGCACACGGCCCATGGGTTTGACTCAACGAATAGAGTCTTGTAGTTTCCGCGCCAACTACTTCCTGCCCATCGCTGGCACTGATACAGGAATTTGAAACCGCTCTCCAATGTAGTGAGAAGTTGTGGCTCGGGATGGTACTGCACATACATACCCCACCCTTTCTCGACCAGCCAACTTGTGATCATCTTGTCATCTCCCGTCGCAAGCGGGACCCCATTAAATTTCTCGTTGCAGAACGCATGAAGGAAAGCCTCGTCCTGAAGGATGCAAGTGCGGAGGGCGTTGGTACGACCAGACATACATGAGATGCCGCCGTCGAGAGTTAGCGTAGCGGCTCCCTCGAAGTTACGGCGCTCGAGGTAGACGGCACCAAGAAAGTTAATGCAACGTGCGAAAAATGGACCGGAGCGGATACGGATGGCGGCCATGCCGACACCGACCGATCCGTTGCGGGGATGCTCAAAGGGGGCGAGGAGCCAAGGGATGATTGTGCGGGTCCAAGTGACATCGTCGTCGACAAGTATGCTAATTGCTGTTCGCACAGTGGGAATCACAGCGGCCAGCTGGGTGCGTTTGTTGGCGATAGGCACGCTATGAACTTGGATGCGCGGGTCAGCGAGGTCCTCGGTGAAGGCGAGGAGCTTAGCCTTGCGGTTGTCTGTGGTGACGAGAATCAGCTGGTGAAAAGGTGTAGCGAGGATGCTCAGTAAATGCGGCCGGAGCTCTTCCATGTCATCGGTTATAGTAGGGATGAGAACCGTGACGTCTTTACCACTGTATTTAGGTTTGCGGAGCACTGGATAAGGGCTATAGAGATACTTACCAATGAGGTTGCCGATGAGTCTGCCATAGCGGTAAGGGGTATGGAGAGCAAGAAACCACTGATGCCAAGTCCAGACTGGCAGGAAGGTCAGGAGAAGGTTTTTGACGCACATTATGAAGCCAATTGAACCTGACAATGTCGAACGTACTGTGTGTTGACTTCCTTGGGTGAGAGTGTAGGACCTACTTAAACCAGTTAAGTGAGGTTATCGAGTCGAGCGATGATGTGGAATGATGAGAAAAGAGGGCAACCTAGGGATTATTTATACTCATGAGATACAATAGTACCTCCAGAACGTGTGTTTACACTCAAGTGAACATTCTATGAGACCATTTGAACGACGTATGCTATCCGTTGAACGATGTACAATGCCCATTAAACATGAAACCACATTGTTGATGCCGCAGTTATTATAGTATAGATGCCTTGTTTCCGTCATTGTTAATGCTGAACATAGTATGCAGTCGCTGCAACGTCAACAATGGCGGAAACACGGACAGCAAAACTTCAGCCAAATAGCTAATCAAAAACAAAGACACCACTCCAT
Organism: Pseudogymnoascus sp. BL308; assembly: GCA_001630595.1. Classification (NCBI taxonomy): domain Eukaryota; kingdom Fungi; phylum Ascomycota; class Leotiomycetes; order Thelebolales; family Thelebolaceae; genus Pseudogymnoascus; species Pseudogymnoascus sp. BL308. The sequence goes on from LMYD01000083.1 coordinate 9,514, forward strand.
TGGATCGTAACATTTCGCCTTTAAAGAAAAAAAACCCCTTTGGTGAAGTAAGCAAGGGTGGGCAACAGATAAATTCTTTGTTAAAGTAAGACTTTCCCCACTCTTGACTTCGAGTTCTCTATGCTACCGCCTTCCATTGTCTATACTTACTTCCACTAATCAAAAGTCCCCACTGAGCTCGATATTGAGCGCGCATCGCGTCTCTGTGAGCTATTGTGACTGCCTGGTCTTGTTCCGACTATTCCATTGATTGTTTCATTTGGTGCCAGCGCGATACTGTCTCGTTGTGGTGTCCTGGCAGGTCGGGCAGGACGCCAAACACTATCCTCGCTAGTTCTCGAGATGTTTTGTAGACCAACCCCAGACCCATGATCCAATATCTTATACAAATCGTCTAAACTAACATCCTTCCTCAAAATATAGTAGTTTATACAGTATGGAAGAACCTCAAAGAGTTGATAGTTCATAAATTTCTTGATGGGGACAGCGAAGACAAGATCCAGCTCCTCAAGAGAGCGCTGTTTTGTTTCAGGGAGAAAGAAAAATATGAGCGCTGCAGCGACGAGATTAAAACAAGCAAAGAGGCAGAGAGAGCCTATGTCGTCAAGGCGGTTGCGGATTCTATTAAATGTATGTCAGCGGCTCTCCCAGTTCTCAAATGCCGGGAAATTGAGGAGAGAAAATGATGGACGTACGGTAGGTAAAACAGAGTTAATAACGAAGCAAAAAAAAGGTTGAGTCCAACGCTGACAGCAACACCCACTTCACGGTGAGAGAGTGGGAATCTGTTGAATCACGCGATTAGCTTTGGTTATGGGAGTTCTAGAACACGCAGCTCTTACGATTCAGAAGCCACAGTGAATGGCATTGGTCCCATTCCCGGGGAATACACCGCCGCGAACCTGTAGATATTAGCACACTATCTTAGCAATCAACGAGGGAATTGAGCAGGGCATGACCAACAAGAAAAGAAACAATGCAATGGGCCCCATACGTGCTGAAGAGTCAGCGGTAACGGGGATATAAAAACAAAATGCTGCCGCAAAGAGAAATATGCTCATGAACGGCAAAGTGCCAAGAAGTAGAGCGCGGCGGCCGAGGGTATCAATATTGCGGATTGCGGGAATGCAAAAAACGAAGTTAATAGCGCCTGTAGGTCTCAGTGTAAGTCTTCCTTGCCCAAAGGAAGCAAACAAGCAGACTGAGAGTACTTACCAAAGCCGAAGCTATACAAATATGCCTTTGTATTGTCTACTTCTCCATCAGGCTCGTTGCCTGCGCTGCTAAAAAAATCGCTGGAGTAAAACGCCAGTACATTGACTATGCAGTACATATCAGTAAGCTTCGTGGTAGCTTCCATAATGTCTAACTTACTACCACAAAGCTGCTGTGCAAGGTTTACTGTACAGGCAGCTAAAAGTGCATTCCTCAACCGAGGATGTCTTGGATTGAATAGTTGCGTAAGCCGATTCGCATAGTCGCTAATATGATACCTAGTCTCGATGCCTTTGGCAGACCTTGTCATGGACTCGGCATCGTAAACTTGGCGCGAATGAGTTTCAAGCTCTATCTGTTTGTGGATGAGATAAAAGTCGCGTTGGGCTTGGATCTACAGAGTTATCATGTTATTAACTGCCAACAGTGGGACAAGGGGCAAGTATGGAGTTCGCTCACTGGTGTGTTTCGTAAGGCTACGAAAATATCGTATGCCTTGCGGTAGTTTTTAACGTCGCCCTTCATCATATGCCACCGTGGGCTTTCGGGACACCACCAAAGGGATAGCATGAGGACTATTGCAGGGACAATAGGGGCACCAAGTTGGAGACTCATTGAAAGGCGTGGTGGCTGAGCAGTATTTACAATGAGATTGGCAACGAAACCTAAAGCCATGCCAAATGCCACCCTAATGACCGTTAGTATTTTTCAAGTTCTGTCGAGGTACTGTCAAGATTATTCTACCAGAGTTGCCAACAGAGGGCTGATGATCCTCTCCAAAGACTAACCGCAGTCTCTGCGGCAAGGATAGGGGTGCTAGAAGCTTTTAACCCCATACCGATTCCATTAAACACCCTACACGCAAATAATTGTCTCCAGTCCTTCACAAATGCCGAGCCTAATGAGCTGGCAAAAATCAACACTGCCGAGGCCAAAATTGCTCCGCGCCTTCCAAACCGTCTATTTATCGGGTCAACCAACGGACACCCCCTGTTCCCAGTTAGCAAGCACGATTATCTCAAGCCTCAAACCCTGGAACCAATATAGAAAGGAACTCACAGAATAGCAGCAAATAAAAATGGAGCCGCATTTGTAAGACCGACTATCCATTGGTCGTGCAGGTTGTGTGGGTCATTTTTATAAAGGCCAACTTCTTTTGGCCAGAGTAGTGTAGCACCATTGATACTACTCTGCACCCATCCTTGTAAAATTGCTGCGATGCTCACAGTCAACACCGTCATATATAGTCCCTTGCTTTGCGCAAACAAATGATCTGTTTCATTCTTCAAAGCGCGCTTCTCGTCATCAGTCAACTGGACGGGAAGTTGGGCTCCGCTGTGGCGGTCTCTCGAGACGTCCTCATATATTAAGGCGTTTTGAGCCACAAGGGCGGCGCGCCGAAGGCCAAGGCAAATCTCGTCGGAAAAGGACATAGACGCCGCGAACGAATCGACATCGTGGAGGAGTTGTTCTTGATTGAGATGGGCTTCGGGGGGGTTAGAGTGAGAGAATCTCCTTCAAAACAGCCGTGGGACTTACCCAAGGGATGCTCTATCACAGCACCGGAATTCTCATTTCGTAGGTCCCCATAACGAGAGGCCACATCACTGTCTTGATCCATTTTCATCTGAACACATCACCATTTTCCTGTCGTGTGCGTCTCGTAAGGCTGCCCCGGCAAGGCTGGCTCAATAATTTGATAAATGTAAGTGGAACTCGTGTACCAATTGTCTTAGTTGTTTGACCCGAGGACTGTCGTTATGTCTTGCATCAATGATAACCGAGTACAGCAACGAATTGAATGTATGAAATAATGGAAAGGAGGATATTGTAGCTCAGGAGACAGAAGGCTGGACGGCTCCTGTCTGAGTTTCCTTATATAACTTACTGCATAAGATAGAATCACGTGTGACAGGGAACCACAGACCGGTGTGAGCAGAATGCAGGGATTAATGCGAAAGACAAGGCGCAGCAAACAACGGACGGTATGTAATAGGCTGGTAGTTAATGTCACGCCCTGGTAGTAAGTAGGGGCTACCCCGCGCTCACCCTAATATGCCAGTGTGTGTGGGGCTGGGGGCCACTGACATGGTATCCACTCGGTAAGTTCAGTGATACAAAGTAATTGCTGCCAAAGGAGTATTCCCATCATACTCATCACCAGATAGGTGTTATCTATTATTTGCACAGCCTCGTATGTGTTCGGGTGTGTGTGCGTAGGTGGCGCTACTGTACGACATACGCCCCGTTTGTGCGCGTGTGGATATGGAAGTGCGGAGAAATAGAGTATATACACCCCTATTGCCACATATACCCACCGGCAAGGCTGCAGCATCTTGATTTAGTCTACAGTTCCAACGAAAGACAACCGGCGACAAGCAAAGTTAAACAGACGACTAATATTTGCAATCATATCTTTTGTTCACACTTCTGTGCGAGGGCAATTTACTTGGACCGCTCAAGCGACCGCCTACTCTTATTTAAGGCACTTTGAGGGCTATCTACTCTACTTAAGCGGCTTCAACGGCAAGTTATCGCGACATGGACCCATTGTCCATTGTTGCAAGCGCCTACGGTATCGCGGGCCTATGTGGAACCATCATATTCCATGTAACCCAGTTTGTCGTCGATTCTGGCGAGGTATCCCAGTCGATCAATGATTTCCGAGGTAGTATCGAAATATTAGAAGCTGTCTTGTGTAAAGTACAGGAAACTATAAGGAAAGGTCCGAAGAGGTTCCCGTTCGCACAAAAGGAGGTGGAGCATTGGAACGAGATCAATAATGTGCTCGAAGCCTGCGGGGAATCCATGGAGAGACTCAAAGATGTGCTACCAGAGCGGTTTGATAACGGAAAGCCTGTAGTTCTGGTTCGCAAGACGCTCGAGATGTGTCTCAAATCAGACGTTGTCCTGCAAATTCGTGGACATATTACTACTTACACTCAACTCCTCCAGCTTTCATTAAGCACAATAACTCTGTAAGCATGGTTAGATCTTACGTCATGAAGAGAAGAAACTAACCCGTGGCTCCTTATAGTGGCTCCACTTGGGATACTCAACGGTCACAGAACATCATGAGATTCAAAATTGAGAAGCTCACAAGGGAAATTCAAAAAATGAATGATGTGCGGCAGCACCGGGAGCCAGAACGGCCTGGTTATCAAATTCCAACCCCCGACTCCGATAACGACCTTACTGAGCGAGAACTGCAGGCAGATAAACACTTTGAGGCCTGGCGAAGTTCTGTTGAACATTTAGTCGCTGCGGCAGCTACATTATACGAGCCGGATGAGCAATCTATTGCTGAACGAGAAGACTTGAGTAGCTGGGGCGACCCAAATGAGCCTAGCATCCTCCATGGGAACGATAGTACGGGAATGGCCGATAATCTGTCCTCGCTACTTGAAACAGGATGTGGAATTGGAGATACCATATACCAGGATAGTGGACTTGGGTTCAGCGATAATGAATCGGATTGGGACGTAGACCCCCAAAGTACAAATTCCCTCAGTGCCGAAATCCTTCAATGTCAGATTGCAGAAATCCAAGAGGACGTCACCAGATACGTTAATGCCGGGTCATATTTCCAAGCGGAACGAGAACACAAGAAAGGAATCGAGCTGCGCGATCTCTTGGAGAGAACACACAATATACCGTTTTCGGATAGGGCAGATGTAGAAGAGACTTTGGCCAATATCTACATGCAACAAAAGGATACAGCATCTGCTCTGACCCGAGCAAAGGATATTTTGAAACGCCTTCTCAAACAAGAAATAGACAGGAACCTAGAGTCGGATAATGATGAGAGTCGAAAATGGAGGTTATATCATAAACTTGCTTCCATATATATCGAAACAGTACGTCTTGAAACAGGTATTGGTGTATCCACAAAGCAGATGACTTACGGTTCTTGTAGGGGCTCGTTGATAGGGCAATGACATATGCAATTCGAGCGTTCGATGGAAGAGAAAAATCCAACTCTATGCCAGATCTAATTATCGAGAGTGCAAACCTACTGGAAAGAGCTTATCAATCAAATCGAGACTTCGCCCAGGCGCGCGCAATGAAGAAGTGGGTTGAGGAAAAGTACTCCCAGCTGGTTAACACAAGGGCTAGCGTTTCGACTGCCAGTACGAACGAGACTCTTCCAAATCCAGGCATACCAGATGCAACCCGATGGTGCAAGGATAACGGATTTGATGTCCATTCACGGGATTTCAGCTTTGATATCCCAAATGCAGACGGGAAAACACCACTGCATGTCGCCGTCGTTGACGACGACTTGGAGATAGAGACCCTAAAGCAGATTATGAATTGCGTTGAGACATTAGAAACAAGGGACTCCAACGGTTGTACGCCTCTTCTCCTAGCATGCGGTACAAGAAACCGGAAGAAAACCAAATTACTTCTCGACCGCGGCGCTAAACTAGACGTCCATGACAAATGCCATGATACGCCTCTCCACAAAGTTCAAAAGAAAACGGGTGGCAAATCAGTGGCCACGTTTCTCCTCGACCATCGCAGCCATGCTATCGATATCAACGCCAAAAATTGTCACGACAAAACAGCCCTCCACTTAGCTTGTGAGATGGAAAACGTAGCGATGGTCCGCCTCTTAATTGAATACAATGCCGAGATCGACTGCAAGGGCCCACACGGCTACACACCTTTGCATGTCGCTATCGACTACCGGCGACTCCTTATCGTAAGGATACTCTTGGATAAAGGTGCCGATCCCTCGATTCGTGATGCCGATGAACGCGATGCGCTCAGGGTGGCTAAGACAACGAGGCATGGGAGTCAGGAAATACAGAAGTTGCTGCGAGATCATGAGATAAAGACAGAACGGAAACGCAAACAAAGTTAAAGAATTCGTCGATTTCTCAGTCGCATTTCTAGAAGGGGGAGCTCTCGATTCCGAGTACGGAGAGGGGTGATTCAGTGGTCTCAGGTATGTCTTCCATACTTACCAGCTGGACTGGTAAAACTGGCAGGTTTCGAATGCTGGCAGCCCCAAATTGAAATTGAGACTCAGATATTACATAGGGAGGAAATGGGTAAACGACACAGACGATCGATTATAATTGATGCGAAGGAAGCATATATGTATTACTGTACTTATAATAGATGATTGCGCAAGCTTACGTTAAGTTGTTGTATTGGAGATATGACGTTGAGTTAAGGAATCAGACGGTCACTTGGGTGGAACCGCAGCGGCCCGGGACCGGTCCAATGTGAGACCTAACAGGCGGCCCGGGCGAATTTCGGTCTTGATGTAGGTTACGTACCTTCATCAGCTGATCTCCTCAATACAACTATAACTCCTTGTATGTACATGACACTGTAATATAATAACGTAATAAAGGAAGTGAGCTTCCGGAGGAAAGTCTACATCTCGCTTTTAACCGTATATCCTCCTGGAGCAACCACACACATTACATCCCTAGCACACACAACATAGCCTGGGCCGAAAAGCATAAATTAATGTCATTTTCGTTTCTATGTGTATATAATAACAGTTAACGGCCTAATACAACAGCACAAGGCGCGAAAAATATTACTATCTCGCTCCTCCTTCACGCACCACTATCGTCGTCATCGTCGTCGTCGTCGCTGACTCCGCCGCTGCTGGAAACAAACCACATCGCATCCACTTAGTACTTGAGGTGAATGTAGTTGAAGGTGCTAGCTGGCAGCGTGCGCGTGCCGTAGCCCTCCGTCGTCACGAGGTTGTACTCCTCCACGGTGACGAAGTCGCCATCAACAGCCGCAACCCACGCGACATGTCCTGCCTCACCGGCATTAGTCTGCGCAATGGACCCCGGCACTGGCTTGTTGTCGATCTTGACGCCGACAGTGCGAGCGGCCTCGTCCCAGGAGTTCGCGTCACCCCACGGGGCGCCCTCGTACTTGTTATGAAAGTTGATTCCGAGGCGGTCGTTGATGCGCCACGCGACGAAGCTGGTGCACTGGCACGCGTAGTAGTACCAGCGATCGATGTCGCCGCAGGTGCTAGCACCGTATGGGTAGTCGTTCTTTATTTCACCCGCGTTGCCGGTGTCGCCGTTGCCGGTGCCAGGGTTGGTCGGCTCGGTCGGGGCGGGCGGGGCGGGGATGGAGGCAGCGTCACACTGGGGCTTGATGTACTTGCTTGTGCCGGTCTTTACGTAGTAGTCGGTGAGGTAGCAGCCGTCGGTGGTCAAGTCCCAGATGGCGTTTCCGTTGACGCTGGTGCCAGAGGTTTGGCAGGTTATGGTCACAGTGTTGCCCTTGGCGTAAGTCCTCTGGATGGGGTAGTTTGTGCCAGGACCAGCGCGGCAGTTCACGGTGTTCCCAGTGATGGGGTAGGGGCCGTCAGGGGTGTCGGATGGGACGGGGACGTCGGTGGGAGCGGTGTCAGTGGGAGAGACCTCGGTGGGAGAGACCTCAGTTGGAGAGACATCCGTAGGGGAGGCGTCCGTGGGAGCAGCGTCAGTGGGGGAGACAACATCGCTGGCGGTGGCGGTGGCGGTGGGAATGGCGCTGTCGGTGGAGACGCAAGTGACGACCGTGACATAGACAGTGCTGCGGGCCAGAACAGACGTGGAGAGGAGGGCTGCCGAGCAGGCGACGACGTTGGTGAACTTCATGGCGAGCGAGAACGCAGAGCGACGAAAACAACGATAAATATAAACACAAAAAACGAGTGTGGTAGTGACTATAGGGCTAGTCAACGAAACGAGTGTGATGATAGAGTGACAAGCGGGAAGAGGGCGAGATGGGCACCCTTTTATATCAAGCGGGTCCGTCGAATCCCTCCGACGGTCTCATTTCTTATTTTTTTCGTTCCTGGGGCGAGTCTCATTTTGGGCATACACATAGGGCTGGTTTAACGCCATGGCGCTGTCAGACGGGCGAATCTATTGCCCATCTCGCCGTCGGCAGGGGCAGTGTATGGACCGGCTGTCACTAGGGTCGTGGTGGTGGCCCTTGGCTTACTGGGGTAGGTGCTGTGCCCCTGAGCTAGTGCGAACCGGGAGGTACCTAGGCAGGTACGAACCGCCAACAGGGCAGAATCAGCTCCTCGCCCCACCAACCCCTATATTATCCTTTCCATCACTCCATCTTCTTCCCAATCTACTACTTACAAGTCAGCACTTTCGTTTTAGCGCTTCATGTCAGCCACGATCATGGCGCTACAATTACTCTAGTGCACCTGGACGCGAATGTCTAGGCTATAAATACCTAGGGGAATACGCCTAGCTATGGAGCGACAGGGGCAGATCTAACCTCGCTAAAGCTAGGGGGGGATGGTCGAGGATCTGATGGCTTCCAGAGAAGATCCGAGCGCACGACTATTGGATCGTCGCAATACCCGAAGGTGACGCCGGAGGCAACTCCGTCAGCGGTTTTATGAGCAAGCAGGATCCAATGGGAAAGACGCCGTGGCGTCGAGAGGAATCTATGAGAAGGCCCCACAGGAACGAGATGGGCGCGTGGCTGGCCATTATGAATTAAGATCTACATCGAATAAACTACCCTCGTCTCTTCGAGAGACGAAGTGGATGCGAGGGGGATCCAGTCCTTTGGTTTATAATAGCGCTTTTGATCTCAGATTTCACAAGGTTTCTACACCGAAAATATTCAATGATCTAAAGTAAAACTATAAATTACATGGGCCGAGGCTAATGTTGACTTCCGAATATTTTGAGGTTGATGCTCTATAATATTAAATATTTAATCTATGTTCCCGCGTACTTTCCGCCAAATTTCTCCCACGCCTCCATTAGTGCCCGCAAATCAATTTTATGCCGTTGAAGTAAATACGAGCCCTCTTCTCGGCGAGCTGTCGCGATCTTCTTACTCGTTCCACTATGAGTTGACGCATAAATTGACTTGTAGATGCCTTGGCCAGAATATGCAACTAGACCAAGAGTCGCTGCGATTGTTAGCTGAGTAAACCTACCAAAGAAGTGTAATAAATGAAGAGAGAAAAAGACGTACATGAACCCAGTTTCGTAGGAAGCGCCAACGTCCCTTTCCCCATTCCGACGAAGAAGCCTTTTGCGCCATCTTTTTTCGCTGCCTCGAAAGGCTTTACGAAGAAGCCGTTAAGTCCACCACCGAAGCCACCCATAAACTCCTGAGAACACCAGTGTTAGGAACATTTCATGGGCTGCGAACATAAATACAACATACCTTTCCTGCAACCTTAGCGCCACTTTTCCAATCGGTAATGGGATCATGATCAGGCACAGATTCCCCATAAAGTTTAGGCGTTGCTCGTAAGCCTTCTGTAAATGCAAGCGGAATATCGACCATTGTTCCCTTGAAAAAACTCGAGTTGACACGGCCAACACTTTTGGCAGATGCGAGGGCCATGTTACCAGCTACTTGGGCATTCGATGACGGCGAACCCGTACGCGAACGCTTGTATTCATCGAATGGCTTTGAGAATATACCAGTAGCGCCCGAGACCATATTAGAGTATGTTCCTATAAGCGACGACGAACCAGCCGTAACGGGATCCCAGCGTCGGGTAATAATGTGTATTGGCTTTGATTGATAACTATGACATATTAGCCACATCTCCCACCCACTATGTTGGAAGGACGTTCAAACTCACACTTTGAGGTCTTTTGGTAAAATAAGATGTTCTGCAATTAACAGTTCAGCCGCAACCTTGGATAGCTTCAGCGGCTTGTTAGCAACCTTAGTCTGCCAAACTGCTGCATATTGAGGCAAAAAATCGCAAGCCAAATCTTCAATTTGTAGGTTGCGATGGAATGACGCGACTGCAGTCTGTACCCCCGACTCGTTGTACATTCGAACTGAAACCTGCTTTGCAGCATCAACTGCGCCTCTTGACATACAAAATCTAATCGCGTCGCTCAATTTTTCAGCTGTGAGCAGCTTGTGTGGAATTGGGTCAGGCCCCACACCAGCGGTCGCGACCATAGCTCCCCAAAATGGTTGACTTCAATATGTGTCAGAATAGCACTGCAACAAGGGTAACATGAACTTACTCGCCAAAGAATGGCACGATCGTTGTTGGGCATGCATTTGCCAGACCGCATGCTGTTGTTCCAGCCCCGCCATGGTGTATAACCGCGGAAACATGCTGGAAAAGCCATTCTGAAATATCAGCAAGTGGATAGCGGAAATGGAAATACAGGCTCACCATGTGGGCAGTCTCCAATAAATAGAACGTCCTCTGGGATATTCGTCACTGTATCTCCCAGTTTGCTCCACCCTTTCGATATAATCGCTCGTTCGCCAGCCGCTTCAACTGCCTCTAGGATTAATTTTGTGAAAACCTCTGGATCATCAATGACGATGCTTCCAAACCCAATATAGACCGGAGTAGGGCCAGCGCGAAGAAATGCATCGATCTCTGGTGGAGGTGTATATTGAGGCGCATTGCGAAAGAAGAATCCACAAACATCTGTTCTTATTAGCCGAATAGTCCCAAACTTGATACTGATAAAACTCACCAACATGCTCTGGCCAATCTAAAGGCTTTGGCACTAATCTGTAAATTTCCAAAGTTAGCGTATCCATTTATAACACTTATCACCAAGTACCCATCTGGGAGTTCCCCAGAAAACACTTTTAAGCGTGCGCCTCAACTCTCTCCCCCCTGCCAAAATAATATTACTTACGCAGGGGACCAGCAATATGTTGTTGGTATCTTAAGTAGGTCCGGGAGAAATGGCCCTTCGCTGAATGGAACTGGCATTAAATGATGCTTATCTCGCCAAGTATTCACTATATCACCAAGACTAGATTCCCATATTAGTAAATTCCGAGCTGGCGGAAGTTATTTTTGATACTTACCCTTGCCACATCATGCAATCTACAATTGCATATGACAGACGGTTCGTCAGCTTCTCGTCAAAATTCGAGGTCTTAATATTTGCCAGAGGGTGTGTAAATGCTTCTGTGGCCGTCCAAGGCATAGTGAACATGATGTGGACCGGGATCCCGAGGGCTTCTGCGCAGTGAATGTGGGCAAAGCTTGGAGGATTCGCAATGATTGCGTCAGCCACGAAAGGGTTGCCGGAATCTTGGTCTGGCTCAATGCACGCTTTCCAGCACCCTTCCATCATTTCCTCCATCATTGCTCTTTTTTTCAGGATCTCCCCGGAGCGCAGAGCACCCATGCCTGGTAAAAGTCCGGGATTTTTGACCATATACTACAGGAGAGTCAGACTTAAAATAGCATGCTTTTCGAGGCTGGAAACACTTACCGCCATCAAAGCTGCGGGATCTCCCCCGATTGGGAAGAACTCTAAATCAGCCTCAGTCACAAAGGACTTAAACGTGTCATGGGTCGCGAGTCGTACGCGGTGTCCGCTCCGCTGTAACTCATTTCCTAGCGCAACAAATGGTTGAACATCCCCTCGGCTTCCAACCACTTGGATGACGATATTCAGTGAGACGCTAGCTTTCGTTGGCTGTGGCAAATAGGTTGGTGGTGCGTGAGAAACAACCTCGCGTGTGACCATAAGCTTGGAGAGAGTTCTTGCAAGCCTCGAATTTATTTTAAGGTCTATTCGGCCATTGTCTCAAGATAAATTAGTAAAATTTAACTCTACTACCCCGTTGAAGTGGCTTGTTGAAGCTGAAGCCAGCTTACCTATCACATTCGCGGCAACCGATACCTCTCCAGCAACCTCTTCGTAAGCTGGGGGCGCATCATCGTCCCCATGGACCTTTTCTTGGTCTTCCAGGCCCATCTCTTTAGCCATGACCAATATTGAAATAGTCTAACAATGACTTTTACCACAATATGAAAAGGTTACTTGGGACAAAGTTCTTTGTCGAGTCATTAAAAACGTGTACCGCGGAACGACAATGGCATAATAACTGGAGCAGTAACTACAAATAAACAGAATGAATGAATGGAAGAAGGCAGTAAGTAGCCTTTAAGTATGTGGCCATCGATAGTTAAAACTGGCCAGCGGTCCAGTGCCAGTCTAGGCCGTAGACCGTCCGTAGGCAGTGCCGTGTCCGTGTGGGGAACACGGGACCACCCATCCCAATGAGAAACCAGCAACAACCAAAAAAAGCAGCCAAACCAACCCAAACCGCCCGAAACTGTCCCGCACAGACCAAAATCGACTGCCGTAATACGCGTATAACGATACGCGTATAGACGCGTATGGGTGGCCTCAGTGGTAGCCCTCTGCGCTAGGACCGATAAAGGCTTGTATTAGGCAACATTCGTTTGGATGTGGTAAAGTGTACGATGCGTATGACAGCATCCGTTGATACGGGATATTCCCATCGCGTTGAAACCGTACAGCATTCTCCACATAGACGAGAAGGGGAAAAAATTATGAAGTTGAAACGGGGACCCTCTTACACGTTTTCTAAAGATAGGTGAGGGAACGAGGAAGAAGTGGTCCAAATGTACGAGCGATTGCGCGACAGGCACAAACTACTCGGTGGCAGCCCTACAAATTTAGGGAGGGACCACGTTCCACGCCACCAGGAGTTCGATTTCTACATCGATATGCATTTTTAGCAAGATATATAAGCTAGCACTATAATCATGCATAAACTTAAAACTAGATTAATTATTAACATAGATCATGTGATAATGTACATTTACATATAAATTATATGAAGAGGTACTTATACACTATATTTACAACAACCTGGTTTGCGTAAAACCCGTTGTGTCAGACTAGCCCATCAGTCAACCTAGGGTCGGACCCTGCAGGAACCCAGATCTCACGATAGCTTCAAGAGCGGAATAAATGGCCGTTGATGAAATGTGATTTCCGCTTGGCAACCGATCCCCTTGGGCCGCATCAAGCCGACGCCGATGAACGGCTGCTTAGTCACAAGCTAATGAATCCTACGAGCACCATGTAATCCTTTATCCCAATGCTCAAATATAAGTATGGGAGTCATCTGAGAAAAATTGAACTGATCCTGACATCTTTTATTTTGCCCTCCTGTCCTCTGATTCCCTAAGCCCGTCCTCTGGCCTCCCTCACGATGTCGGCAACAACCACGAGCGTCGAGGTCCGGGAGGAAGACCATCGAGGCATTGAACTGGAACAAATTGGATATCCCACCCTTGGCCATGGTCAAAAGACTAGCCAAGCAAACTTTAACGTCCAAGCTGTACAGCCCCCAGCAGAAGATGAAATTACCGAGCCCCTAACAAATGGAAACGCTCCCGCGATTTCAAAATGGCGGGCCACAGTCGTCATCGGAACGGTCGCCTGCATCACGCTGATCAACTCTATGATGACTGGCATCCTAGTCGTCAGTCTGCCCACAATGGCACTTGAACTAGGCCTATCCCAAGACCTGCTACTCTGGCCTGCTTCTGTGAGCGCATTGGCATGCGGTTGCACCCTCCTCCTCTCCGGGTCGATAGCAGATGTCGCCGGAGGGCGCCGTATTTATCTGCTCGGCGTCTTTCTCATGGCTGTCACCACTGTCGCCTGCGGCGTCTGCAAAACCAGCATCCAGCTGATCCTATTTCGTGCGGCCCAGGGACTAGCATTATCGCTATGTCTCCCTTCCTCCGTGATCCTGATCACGAGCAATATTCCCACCGGCTCGTGGCGAAATATTGCCTTCTCATGCCTGGGAGCGGGGCAGCCCGTTGGGTTCTCAATTGGGCTTGTCATCGGCGGCATCTTTGTGCAGGAGATTGGCTGGCGATACGGATATTACATCGCCGCCATCCTCACCGCCATCATATTCGTCATCTCCATCGTCGGCGTCCCCGTCGACCAAGCCGCCGAGTCGCAATCCCTCCGCACCATCCTCCGCCGCATGGGAACCGAAATTGACTGGATCGGCTGCCTGCTCCTCAGCACCTCCCTTGGGCTCTTCTCCTACGTGCTCTCCGTCCTCGCGGGCGGATCGTCCAACTTCCTTGCCCCCGCATCCATCACGCTCTTCTGCATCGCCACCGCCCTCATCCCCGCCTTCGTCTTCTATGTCAGGCGCCAGGAGCGCCTTGGACGCAAAGCCATCATTCCCCCCTCCATCTGGAGCAACCGCGTCTTTTCCTCCCTGTGTGTTACCGTCCTAATAGTTTGGGGCACCTTCAACGCAGTCCAGTTCTTCCTTACCCTCTTCTTTCAATCCGTGCAGTCCCTCTCCGCGATTCAGACCTCCATCCGCTTCCTCCCCATGGTGGTCACTGGTACGGGAACAAACTTCCTCACGGGATGGCTCGTCAAGCGCGTCCGCGCCGACATCCTCGTTCTCGCTTCCGCATCCATCACCGCCGTCTCCCCCCTCCTCATGGCCATCGTCAACCCCGCCTCCTCCTACTGGACCTACGCCTTCTTCGCTACGGCCTGCGCCCCCATATGCGCTGATGTCCTCTTCACCGTCGCCAATCTCGTCATTACATCCGTGTTCCCGCCCAAGACGCACGGTCTTGCTGGCGGTGTCTTCAACACCGTCTCGAACATCGGGAACTCAGTCGGGCTGGCTATCACGGCCGTCGTGGCGTCGAGCGTCACGCTCTCGGAGAAGGGGAAGGATGAGAGTGCCACGGAGATGCTGATGGATGGGTATAGGGCGACGTTTTGGCTCTGCTTTGGCGCGAATGTGGCGGTGTTGGTGATTATTGGATTTGGGCTAAGGAAGATTGGGAAGGTGGGCATTAAGGTCGATTAAGCCGGTAGTGTATGGCGCCTCCTGGCTTGGGGAGTACGCCGCTGCTGCCGACGTGGGGGGTTGTTTTGTGAGCTGTTGCTAACCCCCATGATACATTACTGACTTACACTTTACACGTGGCGCACCAGCGGTGGTTTGCTCGTTGTGAGTTATTTTGGATAAATTTTTTTGGAAAAGCACTAACGTATTTCACGTACGAGTGGGCCACACGGACGAGTGGGCCACAAAAACACCAAAATTGACTATTACTGCCTACTACTACACCACTACCCTACATAATGAC
>LMYD01000084.1:0-66900 GCA_001630595.1 Pseudogymnoascus sp. BL308
GGTGGTGGAAGAGGCGAAACGGGGGGCGGGGTACATGACGACACACCGTGCGCAGTATGCGATCGCCAAGTACCATTTTTCTTTTCCCGCCCACCCCGACTCAATTCCCCGTGTCGATTCACTGCCCGCGTGCTCAAATGCCTCATCGAGGTTCGGTACCCCTTGCACCGTGCCACCGGCAAGTAGGTACTTGTCTTGGCTGTGGTACAAGCACTTTGTGGTGTGGGGATACAAAGGTACTTGCAACCGTTAGGCGAGGCGGCGCTAGTAAAATGTTCCATCGCCGGAGCAAAAGAATCTCTGCACCCCGTCCGCCATCTAACCCATCTAAACCCATCTAACCCATCTAAACCCCCATCTAAAGCAGGAGCAACCCACTCATTCAGCACCACTAGAGTAGCTCGGTGACCATTTCTTACTCGTACTACTCTGTACTACTCAGAATACACTCGCACTATATTCCGACCATATTCGCGCTCTACCCGTTTCGTCCATTAAAGGCGACCCCGAAAAGAAAAAGAAACCCTCCCACTCCCACTCCCACACCAGAAATGTTCCCACATATGCCCACTATGCCACTGATCCTCTCCTCTCCGCCACTCACACGCCCAGAGCGTCAGTCGTGCACCTCACCTCCTCCTCCCTCCCCCCCCCCGCTCCAGGGCCCATCCCAACACCCAGCCCGTCTCCTCCACTTCTCCCAGTCCTCTGCCATCATCATATAATACTCCCTCCCCCCCATCTCTGTATCACCGTCCTCCTCTCTTCTCCCTCCCTCTCCATCCTCACCACCCGGGCCCTCTCTCATCTCGCCGCCTTTCTCAGCGCAGCGCAGAGCCAGACATCAACCATGTCTAACGACGACGGCCTCTACCACCCCCGCGTCCACGACCCGGCCGCGGGCACCATCCCGGTCCCCCATGGCCCAGAGACCGGCACCGACCATGCCACTCTCCCATACGACCGCGATGCCGCTAATGAGAAGGCCATCTTCGACTACCTCATCAAGCCGGATGACAGCTACAACTCGGACGGTGTGTACTGGGCGGATATGCCGTGGTTCAAGCGCGCCAAGTTCGTCAGCGCCGTCGATGCGGCCGAGGCGAAGAAGGAGCTTGGTGAGATTGGCACGATGATGAAGGCCGATCCATTAAGTCCAATTGGCTGGTATTTCCGCAACGCGGTGCTGCCAGGTGCTGGTCTTGGTCTGGAGGGGTATGTTGCGATCTGCCATTTGACTGCGCCTTTTGCTGACGAAGACTAGTTACGTGCTCTTCTCCATTGGCAACTTGGCCCCGCTGTTCGAGGCGGCCTGGGGTTCGTGCTGGAAGAAGTATCAGGTCTGCAGCGCCAACTGGATTGCCGCTGTTACGTACATGGAGATTCTCGGTATCATCGTTGGTCAAATTCTCGTTGGTGTGTTGGGTGATTGGTGAGTTTTTTTTTATCTTTATCGCCGCTACTAGACAAAACTAACACGCACAGGTTCGGTCGCAGATGGGGTCTCATCCAGGATGCGCTGATCATGTTTGGCGGTCTGCTCATGCTCACTGCCTCGTGGGGTCTCGACCTCCAAGGCTGGGTCATCTGCTACGCCATCTCTCTTTTCTTCTATGGTATTGGTGTTGGTGGTGAGTACCCGATGACGGCCACCGCTGCCATGGAGAACGCCACCGGAGCCGGCAGGGTGTCCACCAAGGAGGATCGTCTCCACCGTGGTCGCAAGGTCACCATGGCCTTCCTCATGCAGGGCTGGGGTCAATTCTGGAACCAGGTCGTCCTCATCATCCTCATGCTCATCTTCAACCACAGCGGCAACCCGCCGTACTCGGTCGCCATGGCGCAATGGACCTTCCGCGTCTCCTTTGCTCTCCCCGCCCTCGGCACCGCGTGGCTCGTCTATTACCGTACCTACAAGATGCCGCTCGCCAGCAAGCAGCTGAACATGGCCAAGAAGAAGATCAACGTGACCGGTTACGACACCAAGTCGCTCAGCCTGACCTTCACCTACTTTGGTGGCCGCCTGCTCGCCACCACCGGCACGTGGTTCTGCAACGACGTCTTCTTCTACGGCAACAAGCTGTTCCAATCGCAGTTCATCAAGGTCCTCTCCCCTGATGGCGCCACAATCATGACCGGCTGGACATGGAACTTGATCAACGTCGTCGTCTCCCTCGCCGGATACTACTGCGCCTGCTTCCTCATCGACAACAAGCTCTTTGGCCGCAAGAACATGATGCAGCTGGGCTTCCTCATGGACTTCGTCTTGTTTGTCGTCCCCGCCTTCCACTACAAGTACTACACCTCGATCCAGGGTGTCACCGCCTTCCAGGCCATGTACTTTTTGTCGTCCTTCTTCAACCAGTTCGGACCCAACTCGGTCACCTTCCTCATCGCCGCCGAGGTCTTCCCCACGCCCGTCCGCGCGACTGCCCACGGTCTCTCCGCTGCCATTGGCAAGCTCGGTGCTCTCCTCGCCTCCGTTCTGTACAACTACATCGACACGCAGATGAAGTTTTACGTCGTGCCATGGTTCGGCCTGGCCGGCATGCTGCTCACCCTCCTTTTCCTCCCAGACACCACCGGCCTCGACCTGAAGGAGCAGGAGCGCCGCTGGAAGTACATTCGCAGCGGACGCGAGTCCGAGTACCACGGTGTCGCCGTGCACCCCAAGCATCTCTCGCTATGGGAGCGCCTGCGTGGCGCCGGTAAGTACTACGATCCGGAGCTCGACTACGCCTCCAAGATTGAGGACATGCGCGAGGACTGGAGCGAGAAGCAGGAGGCGCGTCGCCAGGCCGAGGTGCAGGGCGGCGTCTTCGATACCGAGGACGATTACAGCCAGCACATCCACGACCACTTTGTCGCGACCACACCACAGGCGGAATCGGATAAGATCGCGCCGTCGTCGTCGGCATCGGATGAGGGTGTGTTGAGGGAGGCTAATGAGAAGAGGGAATAGATTGGCACTGGCGCATTTTGTTTTGGATACCTTTTGGATTATTGGCGCGCGCATTTTTTCCAGCGCTGGAGCGAGCGTGAGAGAGCGCAATTAGAGCTTTGCATAACAGCAACTAGGATATATCAATACCACTTATTTCACTTTGCCTTACATTTTCGAGTAGAAATTGTTCTACTATGACGAGGAGTGCCTTTATAGCCCTATTACCTTTGATGCTTTGCTATTACAAGTACTTATCACTATCGCCATCGACTTCCCTTTACTGTTGCTGCCCTCTTCCTACTACCATTGTTGTCTGTCGCTGTCGTTGTCGCTATATAATTAATAGGCTTGCTAGATTTATCAAGCTATATAAGGGATAGCAGTAATATAGCCCTAGTTATAACATAATTACAAGCTATACTACTAGAACAACTACTAGTACCTTGCCTACTTCAATATACCCTTTATAACATTAACAAAGTCATTAGTAATAATCTAATTCTTTATCTTACTTGGGTGAAGTTCGTCGAATCTAGAGATCATAGAGTAGTGTTAACTACACATACACATATAAAGAAACTAGTACATTTTATGATTTTTAAACCTGCCATTACTAACTTCCTAGGCCTTCCCTGTGCTACCGACAACGTCCATCTGATGTTCAACTGACTCCTGGATCAACCTTGTCCCTACTTCCATAAGCACAGTTAATGGTACCTTGCTAGTATTCTCTGCAACATAAGCACTGTACTTAGATAGTACCAGCTCATTGACATTGCACCTTGTCATGCCACCCTTGACACATGACTGCATTAACGAATCTGGGAATCCATTGGTTCCATGTAATGCTAGCGTTACTCTCCCAGATGTAGCAGCACGGATGGACTCAAGGCTGTGAATGTCTTCAGTTATTTTGAAAGAGGAAAATCGCTGGAAACAGTAGAAGACTAACCGATCAAATTGTAACTTCATATTCTCTACCCCTCCGTAATTTCCGTGCACATTTCCAAAAGCAGGGGCCAAAATATCAATCCCTGTCTCCACAAATCTCATGGCCTCCTCAGGCGTTGTCAGCACCCCCTCCAAATCCCCGGTATCAGCTACCCCATCCTCCCCGCCATTCATCCTACCTGGTTCCGCTTCCGTTGCAATGCCCCTCTCGTGACAGTATGCAGTTAGCTCCTTGGTCAACGCTAGATTTTCGTCTTTCTCATGATGCGACATGTCGACCATGATGCTGTCAAAAGCATTGGGGATGTCGGCTGCGGCGCGGATGGCCTCGCGCGATTGTGCATGGTCGAGATGGAGGGCGACTGGGACCTTGGCGTGTTGGCAGGCGGATGCAGCGAGCTGGATTAGGAGGTTGTTTGGTGCGTAGGTTTGGGCCCATGGGAAGAGGAGGATTTGCACAGGGGAGCGTTTGGCTTCGGCGGCTCGGATGACGGCGGTTATTGTTTCGAGGTTGTACTATACGAATGCCTGTCAGCGATTGAGGATGCTAGATGTGGCGATATATTTTTTAAAAATAAGGAAGATACAGAGGGGGTGATTGTTTACAGAGACAATGCCTGGGACTCCATATCCGCCTGCTTCTGCTGCTTTCAGCATAGCAATCGCCTTGTTATTGGTGAGATTTGGGTGAGGCATCTTGATTTGGCAAGTTTCAAATTATAATCGTTGATTTTGTTTCAATTAGATTCAAAGGATGCTTTGTAGTAGTATTGTACATGACATTAACATGTGTAGGCTCTCACATTTCCCCATTTCAAACCGGCACTACGAATATCCCCACTCCGAACTCTTTAGAATGTTTACCAGCTATGTCCGTTGACCAAAAATCACGGGACGGGGTGGGGACGCCGAGATTGTGTGTTGGAGAATGCAGGATCACCTTGTTCTTGGATAAAGGTGATATTCAGTGTTCGGTGTTCGTTGCGGTGTTCGGAGGGAAGTGCGAGCTCGCAGATGGTGCCGATCAGGGATGTTAAAGAAGGTTGGGGCGGGGAATGCGGAGGTGGCTTCAACTACCCCGCATGTCGAGGAGGAGATCGCGAACTGCCGAAGTCATGCGTTTGCGGACGGGCTTTGAGTGACTTTAAGAAGTACTATCTGACACCAATTCAAAATACACATTACTATGACTTATTTACTTAGAAAGATATAACTGACTATTCTTGAAATGGTAGACGAGCAACTGTAAAGAAGAAGCCTTGCATACAAATTATAGGGTAAAGATACTTCATGTCGGTAGTTGGGTCGGAACATATAATATCAAATATTTCAAATCGGAATAAAATTCTATGCTCTATTGTCTATAAACTATCCTTGTAATTCCATTACAAACTGTTATCGGAGTCGGATTCTGAACTGAAAATGAGGTTTGAGGTGTTACATTTGTTCCATTTGTTCAATTCGTCTTCGTATCCAAACTCTCCTTGTAGTCGCGTACGGCCTCTTCAAAGGAAACATCACGTTTAAATCCCAATCCAATTGCCTGCGTGTTGTCGAATCTTGTAGGCCACGAGTGCAGAATCGGGAGCAAAGCGGGATCTTCCTTTTCCTTCAGTAGCTTGAGCTTGTCCTTGCCTCCCACCTTTTCTAACGCATCCATCATCTCTTGTATAGTAACACAGACGCCAGGAAGATTAACTTGTCGAATATGGGGTTGCAGTGTAGAGAGTGACATAGTGAGTGAATGCAAAAGATTCCAGACTAGAGTTTTTGGAGAGCACATCCATGACGGGAATGAGCGATCCTCGACTGGAATGACACATTCTTGTCCATTTAATGGCTCACGAATCATACCGGACAGGAAAGACGACGCCGCTGCTGTTGGAGCGCCTGGTCTGACGGATATAGTTGGAAAACGAAGAGTGAGGCCGTTAATAAAACCTCGGCGCGTATAGTCATTGACAAGTGTTTCGCATATAATCTTTTCCGCACCGTAGGATGATTGAGGCGTGGGTATGACGGAGTCGTCAACAATTTTGGGAAGGGGGAGTCCATAAACAGCCTCGCTCGAGGCATATATGACACGGACACCAGGGCAACGGAGTCGAAGAGCTTCTAATAGGACCCTTGTAGCGTCGACATTTACTCTCATGCCAAGGTCGAAATTTGACTCGGAGCCAGAGGACATGATGCCATGAAAGACAAACACGGCATCAAGAGACTTATTGACAATCTCGTCGGCTGATGCGCAAAGATCGACCTTGATACATTTGGCGTTGTTTGGATATCTGACGCCTGTTGGTATGGGTGGACTGATGACATCTGAGAGGATGACTGTATGTGAGGCATCGTTAAGCAACTCTCTTGCCAACAGCTGGCCGATGAAGCCAGCTGCGCCAGTGATTAAAATTTGCATGATTTCAAGTATGAAGCCTTTACAGCGGATAAATAGAGAGCGAGAGCAGACGAGGGCTAGGCGAATGAGAACGGAGAAAAAAGACCGAGGTAGCAGTAGTGCACTGAGCTGAAGAAGAGGGGAGGTGGGCTTATTTTGACTTGTATTATATTTCTTTAATCTAGGTAGCTAGGCGGAAGTAACTGCAGGTATTTGCTCAATAGGCTGAGGTCAGCAAAGAGAGGGGTAAGACAAGCTACTCAGGTCGGCGGCAACTGCGAGATCTCGCAGTTGCCTCCGATCCCCCCGCTATTCCCCCGCCATTTCCCCACCATTTCCGGCAAAGAGCGACATGGGGTAACATGGGGCAACATGGGACCCCGGATTCTAAGCATAGTCGATGCATCCCCATTCTGCCGGCTGATATTTAAATGCTAAAGGGATTCTTGCCATTTCTCCCAAGTCAATCACAGGATATTCATCAAATTCCTCAACTGTTACAATCTTTACTATTCTAGCAGCATCGTCTTGGTTTAGACACCATGGGCGACTCAAAGACCAGCAGCGACAATATAGGGGCTGCTACCATGATTGAGAATATCAAAGAGACCTCAGATCCCACTCTTCAGATTTATCTCGAGTTTGCATCCCAGACCGATGAATGGAAAGAGGCCAACTCGAAGAAGCTCCTCCGCAAGGTCGACCTTCGTCTCCTTCCTCTTCTTATCATTATGTATCTTCTCAACTTCCTCGACCGCAGCAATCTTGCCCAGGCCCGACTAGGTTCGCTTGAGGCTGATCTTGGTATGAGTGGCAATGATTTCAACCTTGCTACAAGCGTCCTCTTTGTGGTATGTATCTCACATCATGTTTTTTATTCACTTCGTTAATTGGATTAGGGTTATATTATCATGCAACTCCCATCTAATCTGCTTATCACTCGAGTGAAGCCGAGCATCTACCTCGGATGTGTCATGGCAGTTTGGGGTGTTATTTCAGCTGCGCAAGCTGGCACCCACTCATTTGGTGGTCTTCTCGCATGCCGAGTCATGCTTGGTGTTGTCGAGGCCCCTTTCTTCCCAGGTGCAATTATGATGATGAGCAGTTGGTATACTAGAAAGGAACTGGGATTCCGTATAGCCTTTTTTTACAGTGGCAATGCGTTAGCTAATATGTTTGGTGGTCTCCTTGCAGCTGGCATCCTTGGAAACCTAAATGGAGCGCATGGTATAACTGGATGGAGGTGGCTTTTCATCATCGAAGGGGTTATAACAATTGCTGTTGCTATTATTGCTGCGTAAGTTACTTCTACACTAACAGAAAAATCACACGCTAATTTGTGAAGCTTTGTCTTGCCAAACTTTCCAGCAACCTCGATGTGGTTGACTGAGGAGGAGCGCAATTTTGCACAATGGCGCCTTGTCGATGACGCAAAAGAATCGGACGATACAGGAGCCGTCTCTCTTAAAGACGGTCTCAAGCTGGCCCTCAAGGACTACAAAATTTACCTCTTCCTCATCCTTCAACATCTTTCCCTCCTATCGCAGACATTTCAATACTTCTTTCCATCTATCGTTATTACCCTAGGCTTTGGAAAAATCGAAACTCTCCTCCTTACTGTTCCAGTTTGGTTTGCCACCTTCCTAATCTCCCTGCTGGTAACATATACAGCAGGGAAGACAGGCGACCGATCTATCCACATCATGTGCCTCCTCTGCGTTTCTTGTGTTGGCAACATTCTTGCTATTTCCACCACCAACACTGGAGTTCGATTTTTCGCCATGTTCCTTATGCCAATGGGTGCCGTTTCAGCCTACCAGATCATTGTCACTTGGGTAGCTAACTCATTTCCTCGACCCATGGTCAAGAGATCGGCAGCCATTGCCATCTGCAACATGATTGGAAACGCATCGTCTATCTATGGATCATACATGTATCAAAGCACTGATGCACCGAGATACCTGCATGGCGGTGTTGCTGTTGCAGTTATCTGCATTGTTATGGTTGGTCTGGCCTTTGGCATCCGCCTTGTTTTGATCTATGAGAACAAGGGGATTGCGAATGCTGAGGCTGAAAATATCAATATTTCCACTGTAAACCCAGAAGCTAGAGGTGAAGGCTTTAGATATATCTACTAAGGCACTAACGTATTTCACAAGCGAAGGGATCACACAAGCGAAGGGATCACACAAGCGAAGGGATCACACAAGCGAAGGGATCACTAAAACACTAAAACGCGTTAATTACTACCTACTACTACACCACTACCCTATATTACAACCCTTATTTAATTGCAATTGATTTCTAGCGCCTCTTGCACGTACGAGCATTATGCCCTATATTACCACATGTGCCACATCGCTGCTGTCGGCCTATAGAACCCACCTGCCAAGTAGTCTCACTTGCCACCTCCGTACGGAGTTGAGCATCAACCTTAGCACTCTAAAGGATATCCTCTCCCTCTCGTACGGAGAGACTACCCCCTTGCATTATACGCCTCTTACACTTCCTTTCCCTTCTCTTTTTCTGTTCATTTGCTTCTTGTAGAGCCTTAACTTCTGCCTTAAGTAGAACAGCAGAATGCATCATCATTTCTACCCCTTTAACAAGGTAGCTAATAGCATTATTAATTAAGGTAGAAGAGCTATTCTAATGTTATATAATGTAGTCCTTAATGTGCTCTATTTAAAAGTTAAGCTCCCTTATAGTTTAAGGAGTCTTTAAAGTCTAATTGTTACTCTTAACTATAAGAGGAGTTAGAGTCCTTAAGCGTAGATTTAAGTAAGAGAGGACATTCTATAGCTCATATAGAACTAGCCCTATAGCTTAGAATCTACTCTTAATGTTCTACTCTATAAATGTAGCTTTAAATGCTTCTTTAAATGTAAAGAGAAACTTAAGCTTCGTAATATGATTTAGCTAGTTCTATATAAAGGTTTTAATCTACTTTCTATACGAAAGCTTTAGTAGCGTAAAGCAGCTTACATTAAGAGGCTAAAGAATGTATAACGAGTGTAGTAGTATATAGAGGGTAATTATCTTCCGTTCTATGTAGTAGTGTTAAAATTAAGTAGAGAGGTAGCTCTTATGTCCGTTAAGAATAAGAAGGTAATAGGTTCTAACCATATAAGCATTTGTATGTTAATTAAAGTGTTAAATTCACTTATACCTAATTAAGTTTAAAGTCTACCCATTCTCACTTAGTGTAATTACCTAATTATCTAGTTGTAAGGACATAGGGCACTATATCACAAGAAGTGGCATATGGGAGTGCGAGTTAGATATGAGTCGGTGCAATCCTATAGGTCTACTACGAAGGATATAAAAAAGATGAAGGGGGAGCTTATGGCTTCTAACCCCTTATGTACCTAAATGGGGTCTGACTTAGCTACGACTCGGCTAAGCCTTAGCGTGTCCTCTAAACCACTCCTGCCTGTCACACGGAACCACCCCAACTCTCATCTCTTACCTACACCTACACTATGTCGCGGCTAACGCATTGCCTTAGGGGTCTAGGTCTACTTCATGTAAGGAGGCATCCTTACATTACCCCCCTCCTTAAGAATGTGCTTTGTCCTTAAAGCGCAAGACTCCCGTATCGTTACTAGGAAGTATGTGGTTCACGTTCGCGCATACTTCTTTTTGTTGTCGAGTGGTACTGCTAAATGCGTCCATAGGGCGGTTAGAGAATGATTCTTTGTGAACAACAAAGAATATTTAAGGGGTCTAAATCCATGCCAGAAGGTATGTGGGCGTGTAGTTAGGCGTCGCGGATTTCTTAGTTACTATGCGCGCGCTAATTCATCTTAGAGATTCATTGTTGTAAGTAGTTGCCATAACAAGCTGATATTTCGTCTAAGGTTCTAATGATATTTTCTTCACAACAACGATTAAGAACCCCCCCCCCTAAGACTAGTAAGTGCCCCCTCCCGTTCGTGTATTATATGTTTACTAACTAATTAATAGAAACAATTAAACCAAACGAACGAGTAGGTAACGACGGCGTACCATTACGTAAGTGATACTTTTTTAGGCTTAGCTAACGGTTTTGTAGTATAATTCCACAACGATGCCGATTCCCGTCCCTCCTACTACTCTCCTTAAGGCGTACTACGCCTTGTGCATGCGCTACCTACGCCACAAGGCGTCTCTAGAGGCAGGGAAACCCGCCTACGACTACGTGTAGAGCTCTAAGAGCTTAAAGTGCAGCTACTGCGTGTTGTAGAAGGGCTAGTGTATTCCAGTGAGTTTCTAGACGGCTCGCGTCCTAGCTGTTTTAGTTTCTGTAGCTAACTTCTAGGGATAGCTGGCTTAGTTCCTAGGCCTAGAATACTAGGCCATTGTTGACGCCAAGTCCGCGTCCCCCCTTGTTCCCGCTAACGTTGTCTCTGCTGCCAAAGAGGCAGCTCGCGTCACTAACATCACTAGCGCCACCATGCTAAAGTTTTAGACTCTAGCTAAGGCTTCGGCCTACTTAGAGGGCGTCGCCCTCCGCCTCTCCGTTAAGGACGGTCTCCGTGTAAGTATCCCTGTTACGTTCTTCCCCTGTTTTAGAGCTAACGTGGTGTAGCGCGTCCGCTAGGCCGTCCTAGCCGTGAAGAAGGATATGGCGTTACTTTATAAGGGACAGGACTCCTCCGCGTCCTCCTTGCTAGAGGGCGTGAAGAAGGCCGTGAAGGAGGGGGTGGAATCAGTAGTGGCTGTAGTTGCTAGGCCCCGTGGGGTGAAGAGAAAGAGAGTAGGGGAGGATGAGGGGGAGGATGAGGAGGAGACGGCAGGTGGTTTCGCCGTGCCCTTAGGGTGATCGGGCCCTATGCTAGAGGGAACTCGGGGGTAGTCTTTCGCGTGAGGTCGCTTTAACCCTTCGCCTCTCATGGTAGTAGCCGCTTGTTGCAACGCTAGTGAGACGTTTAGGAAGGGTGGCCTCTACAAGGACCATAGCTCTAAGTGTGCTCTAGCTTAGAGGGTGCTTAGTTTAGTGTCGTAGGTAGCAACGACGCTGTTTTTTCTGCTTCTTCGTTCCTCTTATGATCGTAGCTTAGCTCGCCCGTCTCTCATGCCGTAATTCATCTAGGTAGGTCCTTTGGCGGCCCTAGTAGGTTTAGATATTCCACGTGGAACTCTTAGAGCTTAAGAGGAGAGTTCTCGAAATTTGCTATGGGATACTACTCTAGGTCTAGGTTGAATCCTACCTAGCTCACCTAGTACTATAGTTGACGGTAGCAAAGTCTTATGGCGAGGATCTTATTAACTTGCCATTCCTTTACGCCGTCAATGACTTTGCTACTAGGCTCTAGTAGTGCCTAACTAGGTAGGGGGTTAGTCAGTGCCTTAATGAGTACGTCTAGTAAGAATACATCATGTATGTAAGAACCTGTAGGCAGTTGTAATCGAAATGCGTGACTAACTAGTTCTAACACTATATATGGTCTAGACTACTGCCGTCCTAACTTGTAGCTTAGGTGGGTGTTCTTGAGATTCTTTGCCGAGAGGTAAACCTTATCCCCTACGCTCTAATCGACAGCTCGTCGGCGCTAGTTGGCGTACTTAGACATATCTTCTTGGGTTTTCGCCATATTGTCCTTAGCTAGGGTCTAGGCGGCATGCATTCAGTCTGCCACCACTCTAGCTTCTCCCTAGTTAAGGGTTTCCTAGGGAGTATTCCCCTTTGGGGCATTCTAATCCTAACTCGTACGGGGATCCGTTTCGTACTTAAGTTAGTAGGGTGTCATACTGATCGAGGCGTGAGGGAGTGTCATCTAGACCTAGTCCATGATAGGGATTAGCTCGCTCTAATTGTCCTAGTAGTAGGATACGAACGGACGTAGTCTCTAATTGATATAACGGTTCATGATCTCCGTCTAGCCATTAGTCTACTTGTAGTAAGCCGTAGATAGCTTAATCTTAACGCTAATGATCTAGCAGAACTCGTGCTAGAAGGATGACACGAATTAGGGTCCGCGGTCACTGATAATTAACACTAGGGTGTGCCTGAATTAGTAGATTCATTTAATGAACAGTTACGCCATTTGCCATGCGTCTGTAGTCTTATGGCATGATATGGTCACAGAGGTCTTACTAAGGCAGTCCATGAACACTAAGATGCTATCATACCTATGCTTGTCAACCAGGAACTCCTTAAAGTCCATCGTAAGGTGTTGCATAGGGTAATTAGGTACTAGTAGGGGGTGTAGGAAGCCTTGCTACTTCGTGACATTAGTGTACATAAGGCGGCATGTCACGTAGTTATGCACATACCATAAGCAGTCCGCTTCCATGCTAGTCTAATGATACTTTAGGGCGAGTAATTAATAGGTCTTCCTGCCACTTAAATGCGCAGTCGACACTTAGTTGTGCGCCTCCTAGATGAGTTTCGTGCACAACTTCGTGTAGTGGTTCACACATAATCAATCTTAGTATAGGAGAAGTTAATTAGTTAAGGCGTAACCGTTAGGTAGGGGTTGCCTATTATGAGTATTAGTAAACGAACTCCTATTGTTAGCGCATAGCGCTTCGATTAGGTTAAAGGGCATTGCTGCCGTTAGTGTATCTATAGCGTTAATGGACGCCACATAGTTGTCGGCTAACTTAGCACTAATACGGGGGTGTAGGCGGGCTAGGCCGAGTAGCACCCTCGCACGACTATCCAACTTGATTTTCTGTTGTAGTACGAGGTCCTAGTCTCTCTAGCTTAGGATATCCGCCTTCTGATTATTCTTCCCTGTAGTATACGTAATGTGGAAATTAAAGTCAGATAGGAGTTCCATCCACCACACCTGTTTCGCGGTGAGAACCTTCGTTAACATGAAGTATTTAAGCGAGCAGTAGTCCGTATAAACGTCTACCCGCTAGGTTACCAAGGCTAATTCAGGTCTCCATTTCGCAAAGGCCTTCATGATCGCAAACAGCTCCTTATCGTGGATCTCCTAGTTGATCTCATGGCCCGTTAGGACGTGGCTATAGAAGCTTACTAGGTACTAGAGCTTGTCTAGATGCTCCTATGAAAGCACGCTAGCAACTACTCCATTAGAAGAGTCGGTTTTGAGCTTCGTAGGCAATCTAGGGTTGAAGTGGTGTAGTGCTTACATGGCTAACAGCTGCTGCCGTAATTCTTCGAAGGCATTCTTACATTCATTAGTCTATAAGAACGGCTCTAAGGGGCTAGTGATAGTCGTTAGGGGCTTCGCTATTTTCCTAAAATTGCGTATGAACTAGCGGTAGAAACCACAGAAACCTAGATAGGACTTCACACTAGTAACGGTAGTTAGTCTAATCTAGTTTCGAAGTGGTTCGATCTTCTCTAGGTCTGCTTCGACTCTAGAAGTAGTTAGTATGTAGCCTAAGTACTTCATACGGGTAACATTAAACTCGCATTTCTTGATGTTAGCTTGGAGGCTAGCTTCACGTAGTCGTTAGAGGACTTTGTGTACATGCCTAATGTGTTCTGTAGGTTCTTTGGAATATATTAATATGTCGTCTAGGTAGGTAGTACAGAAATCATCTAGGTATTGCATGAGAACGTCGTTCATGTAACGCTAGTACGTTATAGGGCCGTTAGTTAGTCTAAACGGCAGCACTTTGCACTTATATGACCCATAACGAGTCCTAAAGGTAGTGTACTCTTTAGAGTTAGAGTGCATTCGTATGCAGTGAAAGGCTTGTTGAATATCAAGTTTTGTGAAGATCTTCGCTTTTAACACCTAGCTAAGTAGTTCGTTGATGTAGGGTATTAGGTATAGATCGTTACGAGTGAGGCCGTTTAGCTTGCAGTAGTTAATGTAGAACCTTAATTTGCCGTCTGCTTTCTTAACGAAGAGTATAGGAGATGTAAAGGGGCTATTGCTATTAACGATGAAGCCCTTCTTGAGGTTCTCTAATAAGTATTGCTTCGTAGCCTTAAGCTCTTCGGTGCCTTACTAGTAGAGGGGTGAGAATGCGTTAGGTAATGGCACTTCAAGCTAGATCTTATGATCATATATTTAGTGGGGCGGGATCTTATTAGATTCTAACTTAGAGAATACATTAGTGTATGGTTAGTGTATACCTAGGAGCTTCTCCTAGATGAGTGATATCGTTTCGTCATCCTCTACTAATTCTTTCTCTTGTATGATCTAATTAATCTCATATATACTAGTCTAGAAGAACTTGGCGTCGCTCCACATCATCTCATGGTAGAACGCATTAGCACTAATCTCACATATCTATACTAGCGTGAAGCTAGGTGCTAGCTCTACTAGTGGTCGCTAGGGCACCTCTATGACCTAAGGTGTACTTGGGGTAGGGTCAGTGATCTCTTCGTAGTCTAAAGTTATCACTTTCATTTCCGTCAAGCGTCTACTTACGTGGCGTCTGTCTTCGTGGTAGATTGCAGCATCCCTACGATTCACATTAGACTAGTGTGCTAGATGTTAAATGGACGTTTCGCGTGAGTTGTAGGGAAGGGTTAATTCCTTCGCCTAGCTAGGAGTTGGTGGATACTCCTTTGTCCATACTAGACGGCTCTTCGCAGAGTTAAGTAGTATTCGGAAGCAGCTGAAAAGCTTCTTTCTAATTATCACATCTTGCGCTCTAAGGTCTAGGAGCACAAAAGGGCAGTTATATATTTAGCGCCCATTAACTATTAAGTGCAACTGAATATACTTAGATACGTGGCTTTGGATCTTCTAGTAGAAGCTGCGTATTAGTATAGAGTAGGGTAGTTTCTATATTAGGCTCTAAAGCGCCTTCGACAGTCGTAGCGCGAAGGGCTTATTAATGACGAGGTAACCGTTTGCTCTTATGTTAGCGAGAGCTTTCGTTTGCACACTAAGTCCGTTAAGACTTAGTGTCGTGTCAACTAAGAACTAGGTTCTGCCTAGAAGTTCTTGTAGGTCGAGATCTTGTAGATTACATTTGCGTAGGCCTAGGAAGGAGCCTTTCCCTAGACCTTGTCGTTTTCCTCTAAGGAGGCGTCTAATTAAAGTTCCACAGCTTCTTCTTAGGATTCCTTAGTCTTAGGGTCTTCCCGGTCGATTTCTTTTACTAAGGCGTTAAGGGGGCACTTATCTTAGAAGTAGCCTACCTTACTACATTTGAAGTAGTTCCTAGTAGTAGCTAGGGCAGCCGCCTAGGGTCTCCCTATAATGTCTAGCTTAGGAGCGCTAAAGAACTAGGTTCTTTAGACTAGAGGAAGGATGGGGGTAGTGGTCGGTTAGGCTAGTCTTAACGTCGTCGTTACTAGTGTGAACCTAGACGAGCTAGGCTTAGCCGCTGCCGTTACTGTAGGCTTTCCTAGCACTGTGAACTAGTAGCTTAACTCGTTGTTCTAGCGGCATTCCTAATTAAATGCAGTGAGCTCTCGTACCATAAGGTGGTAGTCACCGTTCCATTAATTCTTAATAACGGTCACGTGACTGTAGAATTGTGGCGTGAGCTTGTTCTACATATATTAGAACCATTTCAACTAGATTACTTGTCTAGTAATGGCTACGCTTTAGAAGCGAGCTTTGAACTTAGAGAAGGACTCGTTAGAGTGGCCCTTATCTCCCATTTACATGTCGTCGAACTCGTTCTAGGCCTGCTTAGTCTCGTTACCCGTAAGGTAATATGATCCTAACAGGTCCATCATCTTATGCGCATCTCTAAACGCATGTACCTTAGATAGGTATTAGGGTTCTAGGTATTTTTTTGCAGTGCTAGTCGTAGTGCTCTATATTAGCGCTTAGCGTGACACGTTAGTAGGGTAGTGATCCTCGTTAACCACAAGTCGGTCCCGTATTAAAGCGCTCTATTATAGGAAGGTGTGTTTAACGCCGTCGCTTAATGAAGTGATTCTTTCTAACATAGTTGATTTCTTGTGGCGAGATTAGGGTATCTTAGTGTCTTGTTAGGGTAGAATTAGGATTAATGGTAAGCGTGTCGCTATAGCTTAGGGAAGTCAAACGATACTAGGCGTGCTTTGTGGTAGCAGCACTAGCTGTTCGTCTTCCTCACTATAGTCGTTAGCTTTAACGGTGCCTATAGGAGTGTCTGCTGCTAGTGGTAGTGTAGACGGTGTTCTAGTCTAGCTAGCCACAAGGGTGTTAATTAATGCCTTAAGTTCTTGCATCTCTCTCTTAAGGTTAGCTATGCGATCTAGGGCCTCATTAGAGGAACCTGTAGTTGTGTCCACGGTAGTGCCTTAGGAGGTCTATTGTCTAGTGTTCATCCAATTAGTTAGACCGTCGTTGTTAGGTAGTAGGTTCTATGTTGCCTTGCGCGACATCTATGAGTTAGGGGCGTATTAAGTTGTAGTTAATACTAAAGAGTCTGACTTTCTAGTAGCTCGTGGCTATTAGCACTCTTGTTCGCAATTACCTCTACGCTAAGGGAGTTCTTAAGGATCTCGTATCCTAATTAGCGCTAATGCATTAGCGACTTTACTAGCTTACTCTACAGGATTAAACCCTAATCCACTAGCTGTCCGTGAGATCTTAGGAATCATAGCTATTTGAATTCATTAGGTCTCTACTCTAAATTAGCACTAAGTTGTAGTTGGTAGTGTAACGGTAGTTCTCCTAAGTCGTTCTAGTTGTGGGATATTATTTAAGAACGGCCGTCCCTAGTAGGCGTGATCTTTTTTATATAATGTAAGGACATAGGGCACCGTATCACAAGAAGTGGCATATGGGAGTGCGAGTCAGATATGAGTCGGTGCAATCCTATAGGTCTACTACGAAGGATATAAAAAAGATGAAGGGGGAGCTTATGGCTTCTAACCCCTTATGTACCCGAATGAGGTCTGACTTAGCTACGACTCGGCTAAGCCTTAGCGTGTCCTCTAAACCACTCCTGCCTGTCACACGGAACCACCCCAACTCTCATCTCTTACCTACACCCACACTATGTCGCGGCTAACGCATTGCCTTAGGGGTCTAGGTCTACTCCGTGTAAGGAGGCATCCTTACACTAGTAATCCTAAGTCCTTGTACCATGTAAAGAGATGATTCTATGCCTTGAAAATAATGAATAGCAGGAGTGTCTATCCGTACGAATTAACACCTTAGATAATTAACACCTATTCTCTATTCCCTAGCTATATAGTCTTTAGACGGCTCTTTGCTTCTAAGCTTATGACTACCTTTATAGTAGTAATAACTCCCATTGTAAAACCTACTTCATTAAAGTTATAGATATTCTACTCTAAGATTCCGTATTTCGTAACTATGTTCTATACGAGGGAGAACTACCCTTTAATTATCTTAGGATCTTTACATTTTACTCGTTTATAGTTGTACTTTCGACTAAACTTTACTTTAAGTCCCGTATGACGCGTTATGAAGTTAGTAGTCTAGTTCTTCCTAGTAGGGCTCTCACCTCGTTTAGAGAGTAGTAGGTCTACCATTTCTTACATAGCTTGTAGCTAGGGCAGAAATCCACGCGAATCTAGATTAAGGATATACTAAACGAGAGCTAACTCTTCGTATAGAGTTAACTTACGTGAGTTAGGAGTAGAGTCGCGTTAAGAAGGTTTTCCATTCAACTACTTATAGAGAGTTGTATATGGGACATCGTACGACATTACGCTAGCTCGAATACTTTAAATATGCCCTTCTTTAATTGATTAGATAGCTAGAAGTATTCTATCTTCTTAATCAGACAGCTTAGCTTAGTTTAGTAGTAGCATTGTTAACTATACTCTATTAACGCGTTTTAGTGTTTTGGTGATCCCTTCGCTTGTGTAATCCCTTCGCTTGTGAAATACGTTATATTTATGTTACGAATAAGCTAATAATATAAAATTAAATGTGGGCTTACATGATCAGGACTAGATGGTATCTATTAAAGAGAGTCGTCGTTGGGACATTAAGTTGTAAACAGTATCAATAGCTTCGTGGTGGTTTCGGACATCCGTTGGGGTAGCCTACTTCTCCCCGCAAGATAGTGGATCCCCCCGCCAATTCCATCGGGAACGCTAATGCTACGATAAATTAATTCAACAGATTCCCATCTCCACCCCCTGTCGCTCAACTCACGACTCTCTTGACTGACATGGCCGCCCCCACGCAAAAACGCGCCCGCACAGATGACGAGGGCGATGATTTGCCAAAGCTGTCAAAGATTCGAGCTTGTAGAGTTTGCTCATCCTCTGTTGTCCGAGGTTTGGTTCTAATGTTGGAGAATTAGGTTCCGAATGCAAGAAACATAAGATCAAATGCGAGCGGCTGCCTGTTGCGCAGGAATGTATTCGCTGTGGTAAATTCGGATTTAAATGCATAGTCAATAATCAGCAGCAGAGATTCATCGAAGATGATATAGAGTAGGTCGTTCCGTGGTGATAGAAGGCGATACTGGCTTAGCTAAAATGATGTGTCGCAGATGGAAGAGAGAAGCAACAGCTAAGAGCAAACAGCTAGAAGCTGCCATTGCAGATCTTCTTCGACACAATCAATTGCCTCCGCTGTCAACTTATGGACAGGCAAGTCCGCTGATTGACAGAGTTACCCCAGCACACCCAGGTCCTGTTGAACAAGCAACGGCAATGACACGTGATAACTCCCAGGAACTAGATGCAGAGCCTGATTTAGTCTCTGCACCAATGCGCAGCCTCTATGAAGTAACAAAATTACGGAATATTCGAAGTGATCTTCATGGAGACGGTCAAGGAATGGCGAACCCGGTAGGAGACTTCATCTCTACTGGACGACTTCCTTTAGACGAGGCAGAGAAACTATTCAGGTTCTTTAATCAGACTATGAATCAATTTCTCTGGGGCGGCATTGTCCTCGTGCACTCCGATCTTTCATCAGTTCGACGCTCTTCATCATTGCTCACGGCTGCAATTCTGGCAGTGGCAAGCCTGCACATTCCAAACCACAACGAAATATTTGATTTGTGTTATACCGAGCTCACAACACTCGTCTCAGATTCCATCCTTAATCGCTATCATTCGCTAGACGAGATCCGCGGTCTATGCATAGGTGCTTTCTGGCTCTCAGATCTCAGTTGGAAACTCTCAGGCCATGCCATGAGGATAGCCACGGAGATGGATTTACACCGCAGCTTGCAAAAACTTATTAGGGGCAAGACCGAGCAGTTTGAGCGTGCAGAGCTGTGGTTTTTGCTATATGTCTGTGACCACCACTTCAGCATTGCCTATGGCCGACCGCCAGTTATCTATGAAAGCCCGTCAATCAAGAACTACGAGGAGTTCCTTCGGCACCCCTCAGCCGTTCCAGGCGATGTACGACTGATTTGCCAGGTTGCATTATTTATAACGCTGATGCAGGTATACCATCAATTTGGCTCGGAAGTTGAGCACCCACTTGAAGAGGGCGACTTTTCTCAACTCCGAGCTTTCAATGTAGCCATTGAGCAATGGCGTTTGATTTGGCAGCCGCGGTCAGGTATGATGATTTATATCATTGTAGACACACTCACAGGTTTACTAATCGAATATATAGCCGATAGCCCATACGTCGGCAGTTACCCCTCCAAAGGTGTAGTTCTCCACTACCACTTCGCCAAGTTCCAAGTCAACTCCCTGGCCCTACGTGCCGTCCCAGTCAATAGCCCCTTGTCAATGGAACGTAAAGAAGCGGCTAACATTGCCATCTCCTCCGCCATATCAACACTGAACATGCTTCTTCACGAACCTGCCATACGGGGCTCTATCGTGGGCGCGCAATTATTCACACATACCATGGTGGCATTCTGTGCTGTCTTCTTGCTTAAGGTAGCGTGGCTATGGGATTCGGTGTTTCTGAGCATAAACAAGCAACAGGTGGAGGAGTTGGTGCAGAGCCTGGTTGATGTGATGAGTAATGTTTCGGCAGGCGAGAAACATCTTACGTACCATATTGCAAATGGATTAACCAAGATGCTTGACCGCTTTAGGAATAGGAGGACTGATCAGATAGGTGTAGGGGTTCGAACTAGGCTTCCTCCTATAACAGCTAGGGCTAAAGTCCCCCCGCAGCAGCAGGGTCTCATAGTTGAGCCGTTTGATATATATGGATTAGATCTTGACGGGTGGAATGATTTTGGGACAACTTTTGACTTCTTCCAACCATCGGGTTTATAAATTAGGCGACTGAGAAGACATGTGAGTATATAAGTAAAAACAGGAATATAGGTCCTCACCCTATCGAGGTTTCACTGTATATTTCTAACACCAAGTGAGTCGAATCGCAAATAGAGGATAGATACTGTGCAGCAAGGCCCCGGGACCATGAAATATAAGTGAAGTAGATATGCATTACTATATAACATGCGCAGGCTAGAAAAACTAAATGTTATGCATTCAATCCAAACGTTTAAATAGCGTTTAAAACTTATACCTGCGCCCTTACCCCTATCCAGAGGTCCTCGCGCCACGGCCAATCCAAAACTAACACCCAAGAGCGTCATCACGGAAGCTCGCTTCTGTAGTACTCCTGAACCGGCAACTCCGCCTTCGGTTGATCCTTGTAGCCCACTGGCATTTCCGTTGGGCCCTGAGTGGCAGTGGCTTGCGGGTTATTTGCTGGGCTACTATACTGCTTGTCCGCATTTGCTGTCCGCCTCCTCCAGAAGAACGCTGCCAATCCGACGAGAGCTAGACCGGCCACACCACCAACAACACCACCAGCGATGGCACCAGTGTTTACAGACTTCTTCTCGCCTGGATCCTCTGACCCGCCATCCCCAGGCGAGGTGGGATCCGTATTGCCCCCGGTTGTTGTGGGTGACGGTGATGCTGTAACCTTCAGAGAGCGGTCGGTTTTGAAAATGGCCTCTAATGCTGGGTCGCCCCAGATTGTCGGGTAGCCGGTGTTTTCGTTATAGTAGGTGTTTACGACGTCCGGTCTCTCATATGCCTTCGCGTCCGCAACATATTCATCGCCCCAAGTAAGGGTTGTGAGGTCGAGGATTTTCATTCCAGAGGTCCAAGGATCTTGAACCTCGGTATTGTCTGCACCAGTGGGGTTTGGGATCTTTATGCCGCCGATGGAAACCATCTGTCGCCTATTATACTTGCCAATTGACGCTGGGGCGATGGTTTCGCAGGTGTGGGTTGTGCGCCAGGTGTCGGCTGGCTCCGGGGCCTCGATCCAATGGAAAGAAGGGAGACTAAGAATGAACACTTTGCTCATCTCGACTCCGTTACTGGTATTATTTCGGCCTGTGGTGCCGCCGTATATAAAGCTGAACTTGTTAGCTTGGGTTTATTTAATCGGAGTCCTGACATACATTTCATATGAATTATTCCCCGCATTGCTGGCTCCCACGGAGCACAGATTATATCTTCCAACTGGCGCGTTCGAAGCGCTCTGGTTATAGAATTTGTCATTATGGATATCGTAGACCAGGATAATGCCCGTGTCGCCTATGTTGTTGTCTGCCACATTCCGGTCGGTAGGAGTCTTGCCCGCGAAGAAAAGCAGGACACCCTCTTCGCCATACGTAGGAACATACTGTGCCTCGCCTTGGATGTAATGGGCAGGATGCGTTTTGTTCTCAAATGTTTGGGTCTCGTAGTCATAGGTGAGGAATTGGTTCATCGAAAGCTCCCCGCGCGAGCCTGTGTCGGAGGAGTTGTAAAGGAAGCCGATGGAACCGCCGAGACTGTAATGCTTCTTGTCGGTGCTAGCCCAGAGGGCGTTCTCGACGCTCGAGACGTAGGGG
Source organism: Pseudogymnoascus sp. BL308 (assembly GCA_001630595.1). NCBI lineage: Eukaryota > Fungi > Ascomycota > Leotiomycetes > Thelebolales > Thelebolaceae > Pseudogymnoascus > Pseudogymnoascus sp. BL308. The sequence continues at coordinate 21,915 of LMYD01000084.1, forward strand.
AAGGAGGTCGCGGAGACCGACTCGGAGTACTGTTCGGACCAGGTCACCGTCCCATCAGCCTTGTCGTCCGGCTTGAAACCCCAGACCTCTGGTGCCGCATATGTATATCGCCCGCGGGGGCGCTCGAGATAGCCGTAGACCTGACCGGCTTGGCTGTAGACCATATCGTGCGACTCATCGTAGAAGAGTTGCGGGCGCCGAGCAGGAGCGAAGCTTGTATCTCTGGTGTATCCTGTTCCCGAGATGGTGGATGTTGACCAGGACTTTGTAAGGTCGACGACGTAGGTATCTCCATATTTCGAGCCTTGCGTCAGTGAATAGATCTCACCACCGTCGATATAGAGACGGTCCTTTACGGTGAGCGCTGGAGGCATTCGTTAGATTTCGAGCTTGCGACAATGGGGCTTCCTCGTCTTACCCGATTGCCACCACCACCCATTGAATCCTGAAGGCAGAAAGGAAGCGACAGCCTCGACAGCCGACAACTGAACGAGCGCCAAGAGCGAAATGGTGATAACCGACTTCATCGTCGCTATCGAGATCGTGACGAGATCGTGACGATCAAACCGAATAGAAAGAAAACACAACGCAGAATGGAAAGAAGGACGTGACCTGCCAAACTGCCAGGAAATGGGGAAATTCAGGAGTTGGCGCTTACGCTAAGCCATGAAGCCATTGGCGCAAGAAGCTGAGGGGCGCCAAGCTTCCTTCGGGCGTGCTTGTCTGACGCGATGGGGCGGAGGTGGGAGGGAAGGGGGAACACTGGGGGAACACTGGTGGACACTGGGAGATACTGGGGGTTACTAGAGATACTGTACTGTACGAGCACAGTACGAGCACAGTAAGCTGCAGCCATGTTTATGTCGCCAATTGGCATTTTGACGGTGTAGTTAATGTCGCTAAAGTCACCAATGTCAGTGCTTTAATGAGCTGATACATCACTGGTTTGAGGAGACAGGAGGATTTGTGGCGGTCGCGGATCACTGCTTCATATACTCGAATACTGGAGCGGCTGCAGTCTACTGCGAAAGCTGATTGGCCAGGCTGACCGCTGACAAGCGGGTAGGACCTTCGTAGGATTCACAATCGGGACGGGCAGTCAACATCAGCCCTGTTCTAACCATATTTGGCTAGCGTTGTCAGACGAACACATTGGCTAGTACCTGTGGAGGACCCCAAGGACCCCAATGGTGACCCCTACTCGTATAGAAAAGAGCAGGTTACGAGAGAACCAAGAGAACCAAGAGAACCAAGAGAACCAAGAGAACTAAACTATTTCCGTATCGTAGAGAATGACGCCCGTCAGCCGGAACTTGCCTGCGCCACACCCATCCGCCCTATCCGGTGCTGCGGTTAAAATTCAAAAATAGATTCGTCACGTGCTTCTGTGTGGTGGCTCGCACGTGGAACGCGGCAATCGTTATCGTGAGACACGCCGCCGACGTTATCTCGTGGCGTGGCGGGACATGCAATGCCAAGTCTGCGTGTATTTCTGCTGCCGAGAAGCCACAAACGGAGAGCCAACTAATTGCCGTTGATGACCCCACTCTGGAGCACACAGTAGAAACCGAGAAACCAAGCATACTGCCCGGGCAGGCACAGGTGTTGAGGGAGGTGTTGAGGGGGCAATAAGGTCGTATATGTATTCTACTAACTGCAGGTACGGTACAGCTGCCGAACTCCGGTGGGGGAGACCGAATGAAGATATATCAAGACTTGGCTCTAACCCCGCAAACACACGCTTAACCATTAACCTTCACGGCTATATGTCAAATGATATATATGCCACCACTAGTAAAGCGCCCGAGTCTATGCGACGGCGATCCTGTCCATTTGGATATCTAACGCCTACGAGCAGGACCACCGAGCCAATCGCTATTGGTTGCTTCACAGAATATGCCGCTGACGAAGATTACACTAAGGATCCAAAGGTAGGGCTAGAGTCGGCTAGAGTCACCGAAGGAGCATTAAGATCACGGATGTGCCCCATACAGTTCGAGAACGGCAGATAAACAGTGCGGGGACAGAATGTGAAGACATACCAAAAGTTGGCTACAACCCCGCAAAACGCACATTTAACCATCAACCTTTAACGGCTATATGTCAGATGGTGTTTGATGATAATCAAAGTGTCGGTATCCATATTACAAACGGCCCGAGGGATCGAGGTCTTCATACCGACTGGCGGAGCCTCAAATTCCGCCCAGATCGAAATGACGATCTCTTGCTTCAGCCTGTTTTCATTACCGCATGTAAAAAGAATTCAGTTTGCGGGGCAGAGCTGGCAAAAATGATATATAAATGGCCGTTGTCTTCAGTTCAGATGTTTCCAATGCTCTTTATCAGTTGCCTGCCATCATGATTTTCACTACAGCTTTGTTGTTTGTGGCTCTGCCACTTGTATCTAGCCAGGCATGCGACCTTCCGTCGGCATACAAATGGACATCGACCGAAGCGCTTGCAGAACCAAAGTCAGGATGGGTCTCGCTCAAGGACTTCACTGTAGCCCCTTATGATGGCCAGCATCTTGTGTATGCAACGTTCCACGACACGGGATCGACCTGGGGCTCCATGAACTTTGGTCTCTTCTCCGACTGGTCTGAGATGGCCTCGGTCAGCCAAAGCACAATGAACGAGTACACAGTTGCTCCTACACTCTTCCAGTTTGCGCCAACAAACACCTGGATCCTCGCCTACCAATGGGGTCCAACTGCGTTCTCTTACAAGACGTCGAGTGACCCCACAAACGCCAATGGATGGTCAGCGGCACAGACGCTCTTCACCGGAACCATCTCTGACTCCGACACGGGCGTCATCGACCAGACGCTCATCGGCGACGACACGGATATGTACCTCTTCTTCTGCGGTGACAATGGCAAGATCTACCGCGCCAGCATGCCCATTGGAAATTTCCCAGGTAGTTTCGGCTCCGAGTCTACGATCATCATGTCCGACACTACCAACAACCTCTTTGAAGCTGTCCAGGTCTACACCATCGAGGGACAGCAGAAATACCTCATGATCGTGGAGGCGATTGGATCAAACGGCCGCTTCTTCCGATCTTTCACGGCTACCAGCCTCGGCGGCGAGTGGACACCGCAGGCAGCAACCGAGAGTGCTCCCTTTGCCGGAAAGGCCAACAGTGGCGCTACTTGGTCCAACGATATCAGCCATGGCGAACTCATTCGCACTGGTGCTGATCAGACCTTCCCCATTGACCCGTGTAACCTGCAGCTGCTCTACCAGGGACGGGCTGTCGGTTCTGATACTGATTATGGGCTGCTGCCATACAAGCCGGCGTTGCTGACGCTGCAGACTTAGGGAGGGGGTTAGGAACTGTATATAAGTGAGAAAAATGGGGACTATATATTTCGCCTTATATACTTCTACAGTAGCTATATTAAAATTTAAGTGTGAATATTAAGATTTTATTGATCTAGTAATTTTGGATTCTGATATTTACAATGGCTTCTCATATCGATTTGTTCTTGGCCCAATTTATTTCTCAGATACCAAAACAAGTCATTGCATTAGAGGTACCTAGAGCAGTAGCTATATTCACTTTAATTGCATAATTTCCAAACAACCGCTCTGTCATTGCCGAATCTTATTGCAGCGGCTACGCGGAAGCATCGGCGCCCTGCGTCATACATGGCGCCATAAACAAACGGCAGTCCCCCTTCTGGTGGCCAGTCACCAGAACTGAAGTCTCCTCACCAGCGAGTGCCGAGTTAATCTCGGTAGGTTTGGTGAGATAATGAAACTGGCTGTCACCCTTTGTGGTAGTTCCTTCTTAGCAATCTCAGATGTACTCGTAGCTTTTAATGTGATATTGTCAACTTTCTCGGGCTCTTGCAGGAGTGAATTTAGCGCGTATACCTTGTCAACCACAACGCTTTGCGGGCGATTTATTTATCCAACTCTCGTTCTTTTCTTTAATACACCTCACCCCTTCCCTTTCTTTGTTTTTCCGGAAGACCTGACACCGGAAACACATTTGGTGTTATTCAATAAAGTTGATACTCGAGCCAGGACCAACACCCACATAGCTTTCCTCCTTCTACCACAACATCACCGCTGCAACCTCCGTCGCAATCGACAAGTACTCGTAAACCCACTTTAAGAAGCTTACTTCACTTACTGAGATTTATTTCATAGTACCCTTTTATAGTTCCTGTGTGAAATGTGCTAGCCTCGCCACGGTGAAAACTTACAATTTGATTGTAAGGAACCTGCAGCCTCTTCCACATGAATGCAACTTCACTTCCTGACCTGTTTTTACAGCTTCAAATCATAAATACGAGTCAATACCAACCACCTTGAGACAAGTAATTTTTGTTCCTCAGACTATCTTCGGTGAAGTCGTTGCCTTGTGGTGATATGTATCTTGACAGCACAGAAACACACGTACAAGTGGTAAGTACCAACCCACGAATGTATGGACACAAGCTAAGTAATAACAGGTTTATATCGCAAAATGCCTTCTCTAAAGTGAGTTTCATTCCATCTATGTATTATTTATCTAACAAGGACAAACAGCACAATGGAAGACGCTAGAGACTACTCCCGTTTTCTCCGTGACGGCAGCAACCCAACAGGCGGGGTGGTGAAAGCCATGGCTTCTAGAATCTCACCGTGGAAGCTCGTAGAATTTGAGAAGACGCCTGCAGGTTGCCCTATCCCCAAAGAAGGCGAGATATGGGATCCGGTCATAGGCGCTGGACCATTTCGTCCATATATGGTCCCGAAAGGCGTCGCAGTTGCTGACGGCGTACTGGTGATGGTGCGGTTTTACTATGAGCTGCCATTCGAAGTTAGTGGCGTTACTCCAGCTGAGCTCCAGAATATTCATGTGTTCACTCCAAGGGACAGAATACAGGGCCAGCTAGAAATGGCGGCAAGAGATAATGGGAGCACTGTCTATGATGTCGACGGTAACCTCATAACGATCGATGGGACTGTCATGCGTGGCAACAAAGTATCAGACGCTACAAGGCATGCAGGGCCTGTCAATGAGACAAACTTTCTTGAGCAGCGCCCGTCAGATAATCGGGTATGGTTCAATCGCCTATTCAATGGCGCTGACACCCCGTACGGGTGGGGAGGATATGCGTTTGCGCAAAATTGGCTTACAAGGTACGGAAGTGAGAAGCGGACCGAATGCACCTCACTACCAAAGCCAAAGGCATCACCAAGTATAAAACTGCGACCGAATCCTAAGACAATACAGAACCCTAGGCCCATACCCAAGTCACCGGAAGTGCCAGCTGTTTTGGTAGAGCCTAGCAAGGACATGGATGACAAAGAGAGCGAGGAAGAGATATCGTTGGCGCAGAAGCTTGGGAAGTTGATACCACATCCAGAAATCCCTGCTAGAGACAACAATTCAGCAATGGCTATGTTGGGCGAGCCTAATGGAGATAGAAATAATAAACGGAGCAATGAGGAGGTCGTGTCGGCTTCAACACAGACTTCTGCGGAATTACCAGTAGAGAAAACCCTCAGTACGCTTGAAACCCCACCACCAGCGCCTATAAATGCCATAATGCCAGCTCCAGTTGAGACTTCTGCCGAGAGAGCTGCAAAGGTTAAAAAAGAACTTGCGGCACGCACAAAAGAAGTCGAGGATATGACAAGAGAGCTGAAAGAGATCGAGGCAAAGGCAGCGGCTGAGAAGGCAGCTGCAGAGAAAGAAGCTACAGAGAAGGCAGCGGCAGAAAAGGCAGCCGCCGAGAAAGCTGCGATAGAGAGGACAGCAGCCGAAAAAGCCACAGCAAAGCTGGCTAAAGAAAATGCGGAGTTAAACAAAAAAGCAGTGGGTCAATCCCTGTTGCATATGGGGACATCAATTAAACATGCTATCAGCGCCTACCTTGCTCAGAGAAAGGCAGAAGCAGCCGACAAGACGTTGGTTGGCAAGTTGGACGAGGAACTGTCACCATACTTCCGGGAAGCCCTGGAAGTAGCTGCGAGCGAGCCACAGAAGAGGAAGCTCAAGGAAGAGGAGATTGGCGATCAGAGACCGGCAAAGATTGCCAAGAAGTAGGCGATAAGGTGAGATGGGGAAGGAACATGGGGAAGGAATCTGATGGGGAAGGAACGATGGAGAAGGAGCGATGGAGAAGGAACGATGGAGAAGGGACAATGGGGAAGGAGCGAACTATGGGAAGCGGATGACGGGGATGGGAGGTTTATTCGCATCAGACAAGCTACTGGAGGAGGGTGGACAAACTGCCTACGCAGGAAATCCAAGTCCAATGCTGCTGTCGCTGGCCTGGGAAGCTGCGTGATTATAAACTCTGTGTACGTTAACTGGGATTCTCAATCATCACGTTGTACTTCTCGTAAATGGTGTTTACAATTGTGTTTGTGATTCCCACATATTCTCGTGAGAACAAGGCATACTGCTTCTACCTCTTATTCCTCAGAATTTCTTACAAGTTCACAGACATAGGCATGGTTTCTGAGACAGCTCGGATGCCTTGGTGGGATGGTGAGCACACTCGAGGAAGACTGTGTAGCCTGACGTATTTTTCGGGGAGTATTTAGGCCCTCTTTCGCCACGCCACTCCTCTTCTTCTCTCCACAAACCTTCGAAATGACACCTGCTGGATAAATTGCGGTGCGTGGAGCCTAGTAATCTGGTTCTCTCTTTGAACAAGGCATGGCATTGATGACAGTGTTACCGATGTCCTACTAGAATTTTGTCACATAACAGCAAGAGCCAACGACAGCAAGAGCCAACGACAGCAAGAACCTACGAGAGTAAGGGCCAGCAACAGCAACAGCCCACAATGGTGCGAAGCGTCTTCGCATTTCGCAGCTCGAAATATGCCAATCCTTCATCTCAGATATGTGCCCGGACAACCAGATAATCCCTGACCCATCCGCGTATAACATAATTGGCACAACGATGAAACAAACGCCATCCTGTATTAGTCGGCTTTATATGAGCAGCAGCCCGACTGGCAACAGCTTCCGCTGTTGCCCTCAACACCCCATACGTCGTCTTTGTCATTGCCAGCTCGGACACCGGAAGACTTTTATTCGTATCGAGTACAATGCCATTGTTCTCTAAAACTCCTGCGTATCCATCCGCTGTTTGTGTGCGCAAACGAAACACCTCCCAGAGACAAAGGATGGACAAAGCTGAATATTCAGCAACGGCAAAGAAATAACAATGAACGCTTGCTAGTATGAGAGCAAGAAACAAAACGAACAGGAGAAAGAATATCCTGGATCTTCCTTCTGCCTAACATCAGCATCGGCATCGTGCACCGGTATGAAAGACATCCCATTCTCATGAAACCAATAATGAGGACTATCCCTCTTCACGATCACCCTTTAAAATTCTCTCCTCCCGCCATTTTCTCCCTCTCAAAGACGACCATTTCATAGAGAAAAGAAGGATATAACAAGACAGGAGAACCGACTACCTCCTTCTCACCAGCGCCAGAAACCTCACTTTCGGGTAAGGATAACACAACGCAAATATCAGGTAAGTAGGACACCCCATACCATCTGATCCTTCCATCCGGGAGGACGACCACACGGCAGAGCACAGCCACCCAAGATGTGCTACCACCGCCGTCTCCACTTCATCCTCTGCAACCACGTCTACGACCTCGAAGTCGTGCGCCCCTGCTTGTCCGCGCTCTCGCACAACTCGTCTCCGTCACCATATATGCTTTCGCCGTCACCTTCGCGGGACTCGGGTGGTGCTGGTCGAGCTGCGATGGTCTGCCAACCGATGGTGCATCCGTGGACGACGTATAAAGTGCGTAGGGTGTGTGAGGCGTGTGCGGAAAGGAGAAGAAGGTTTGATGAGCGGGTTAGAGAGGTGAGGGAGGGTTTGGAGGGATTGAAGGGGTGGATGGAGGAGAGGGGGTTGTTGGGAGAAATAGGGAGCAGCGAGGAGGGTGGGGATGGAGAGGGAGACGGCGTGACTGGGGAGGAAGAGGGAGACGATGTAAATGGGGAGGACGAGAGAGAAGACGGAGATAGAGAGGGAGAAGTGGAGGAAGATGAGATGATCACCTACATACATCCGTTTATTCGGTAGTTGGTGTGAATGGTATGATTTTGAGTATACCCAACGTGAGGCAGCTGTGACATGAATATGATAGAACTCACCTTCGCCACCCTTTCTCCCCGTCGCCTCTCCCCAACTGCATAGAACATGTCGAGACCGGATTGAAGAGAGAGGGAAAAGGACAGAGAAGAAAATGATGATAGAAACAGATGACAGACGTAAGAGAAGCCGGTCCCTCCCGGAAAGACAATAGATGATATAACCCGCCAAGCTCCAACCACCCCAACCAAACCATGGATGCGGGGAAAACCCCGAAAATATGGGGTAATAAGTCGCAATAGATATGGGGTAATAAGAAACGAGTACACTCCGGAGACAAAAATATGGGGAAACAAGACGTGATGCATTATGGATATATATGGGGTACTAAGAAGACAAGAAATACATATGGGGTAATAGGAAAAACAAGAACGCAACATCCGGGGTTTTAACGACGCGACGGACCCTATTATAACAGCCCCCCCACACACGTGATGCGGAGATATAACCTTTCCCCTCTGATGATGGAGAAGGTGGAGAAGGGGGTAGAGAGGGTAATTACCGAATATTACGTACAGGGCGTCCAAACGTCTTTTTCTCGATCCCCCCAATTCCCCCAAAAAGAATCACCGAGCTTTCCCCACAGCGAACCCCTGACTCTTTGTGTTTTCGTGATGACGGGACGGCTGGTTCCCGCGCAGAGATTTTTTTTTTAGGGGGTCTAGAAGTTCTGGAATTGAGAGGTGGTGAGGGTGTAGTGCTGACCTTGGGATCAGTGCATTCGGAGATGACCTTGGATGGGAGGCAATTGATGCCGTAAAAGTAGTTTAATTTATGGGAGAAGCCGGGGAAAGTAGGGGAGGTGCTGTGCGGCGTACGGTCCGGATTTTTTTATCTCCCATGCGACGGTCGGTCGGCGGGCTCGGACGGGAATCCATAAAAGACGATGCAGTGGATTAACAGCTACTCCAAGCATAAAGATAGTGTCAAAGATTCCAACATGAAAGTGAATGAAATGCCAGCCATCCATGTCACTCCAATCCCCCAAGGCTTTCGCCCAGGCGGTCTTTCATGCTGCAAGTTAAAGCAGCAGCAGGCGTGTGCGACGGTGAGAATCTAGCGGCAGTAAATGCGTGATTTTGACAGCAAGATTCGAGAACGGCGAGAGTGGCGGCGCGGTGACAAGAATTGTAGCGGCAGCACAACCAGGCAAAGAACGCCTCGTGCGTTGTCAAGTTGGGCGTATCTAAAATAAAATAACTCACCTATACGCACCTCCTCTGGCAACATATTTCTCAATATGGCACCCCCACGATTCTTCGCCGAGTGGCTTGTCTAGTATCTATCTCAGGCATATGCAACAATCTCTATTTATGCCCCAGCCTTCCTGCAAGGCTACAAGTCCCGAGCAAAGCAACTTCCTTCTAGCTCAGTTCCCAAGCGCATCAGAAAGCGCGCACCATAGCTCGCTCCCGGACTCCGAGCGGCCAGATGACAAAGATCATCGCCAGCTCTCCCTGCCATCCGAAACCATTACCCCATCACCCTCACTCCCCCATCTTCCAGTCTCCACTCCCAGCAGAAACAGAGTCCTCTTCTCCACGCGCACCCGTACATAACCGTATGCCCCACGTGATTCTCCACGACGGTAACATCCCTCCTCCACCAGGGGCAAAAGCTTGGGCGAGGCTGGGCTGCGGCGGTTCCGAAATATTCCGTCGCGGTATCTAGTTAGTGTCTTAATGGAGTTGTGTGTGCCTTGGGGGGGGGGTTGAGTGAGGGTAGGTAGCAGGGAAGGAAGGGAACGATAAGTTAAGTGGCGTACCGTAGCCGTACCCCGCATATGATATGCGCAATCACGACTACGGGGATACGTACCTCCCTGTCCGTATCGTGGTATCTCTCTCCATGTTTCCCCATCATGCATCATGGACGAGGCTGTGCGCGCGATGGGGGCTTATCGGGGAATGGGTGTGGCAGAACTTGGCAGGGGGGGTGATAGGCTTGGTGAGGTGTTTACAACCGCCAAGGCTGAAGGATCAGAGGGAGGGTATCGTCAGATACGCGTTGGTGACTGGGAAGGGGGGGGATGGGGGTTAGCGAACATGTACGTAACGAACGAGGATGAGGGATTTTTTTGTGAGGGACGTATTCGGTAGTTGTGACGCTGTTGATGGGTGGGTAGTCGGTGACGGTGTGGAGAAAGACGGGTGCGTGCGTGGTGAGGTGAGAGGGGAAGGGGCGTGGTGATGTGAAGATCTTGGAGAGATCTGCTTACCAGAGTCCTGTATGTAAGCCACGAGGAGGGATTGGCAGTGCGTGGTGCGTGGTGCGCGGTGGTTCTAGTTTCGAAGTTCTGGATAGGGTAAGCGCGGGCTGGCGAGAGATGGGACACGCACACCGCGCAGGCTGGCGGCATGGCACGGGACTTCTAGAAGGAAATGTGGGATTGGAAGGAAATTAGGGTCTGCGAGTCGAGCCACGGATGCGATGGGGGGATGGGAATGGCGATGGGGGGGAACTGGTTATGCGCGCTAGTTTAGTGTGGGAAGGGAAGGGAAGGGAGAAGGGAGGGTGCATGGTTGACGCTAGAGAGTAGAAGATCTGTGATTGTGGGTTCCTGTGCGAATACTAACTCGTGGATTGTAAGCCGGAAGTCGTACGACTCGGTGTGCGGATTGGCCGAGGTAGTAGTAGTGGCGTGGCGGGAGGCGCATCGAGATTGGGGAGACGGGCGAGACGGTTAGATTTTAGAGCGGACGGGTGGGAGTGGGAGTGGCAGAACCACAGAGAGGGGCGATGAGGGCACACAGAGATACGAAATATGCCTTGCTATGGTATTTGTGCTGCAGGCGTTGTGTGGGATGTGGATGTAACGAAGGATTTTGATAACATCTGTGGAGCTGAGGGTGGACATTGTCGAGATAATCGAGATATGGCGATACAGAAGACACAGATACAGACCGAATAGATTGACAGACAGTCTCGATTGACAGGACATAAAAAGCCACACAGTCAGCAGTCGGTCAGCAGTAAGAAGTAAGCAGTCGGCGTAGACAGGCCGCTCATCGATCGTCACATCGTCAATTATCGACAATTGTATGCACGATGCCACACCGAATACACACGTAAGGCTCTTCACACACTCTTCGGCTCTTCAGCTCTCTTCACACCGTGTGCCCTCTGCCCTCTGCCCTCTGCCCTCCCTCCCTCCCTCCCTCCTCCCCTCTTCCTCCCCTCTTCCTCCCCTCTTTCTCGTCTCCCCTCTTACTGTATACGGAGGTCAATTCAACACAAATAGCGTCCTTTTTCCTGCCCATTCGCCCCATCTAGGCCCCACTTCTCTATCTCGCGCCCCACCCATTCTCATCCTTCCCAGACCAACCCTACCCCATTTTTGGTCTTAGCCCCGTCTTAGCTCCTTCCCTAGTCCCGTCCTCGTCGCCCTTACTCGGGCCTAGTGTACGGCATATCTGCCAAGCCCCTCCCGCCCCTCCCACCCCCGTTGCAAACCGCCACCACCCAGCCCGCGCTACGCCCAACCCAGCAGCTCGTTACCGTAATCAGCCTGGGCGGCGCCGGTCACACTACCACCAACCACTACCTAAAGCGACGAGAACAAGTGTTGAGATGGGTGTTCTGGCCAATGGGAGGAAAGATGGCGAGGTCTTGGCAGGCAGGGGGGTGTGTGCTGTTTGATGCAGGGAGGAAGGGCTGATCCCGGCGTGGGCGATGTGCGATGTGATGGTTTTGGGGAAAAGCATGGAAAGCCCTGATTTCTGTGCTCGAGTGCTCTAGTAGGGTACGGGGAGAGTACGGGGAGAGTACTTTGATAGCCGTTTGTTTCTGTCTCATATTGAAGTACTGCTGCAGTACCATCTCAGCGCAAACCTGGAGCTGCCTTGTCCGTGCCGCTTTGGAGAAGGCTGCCATAGTCGCAGTGGTAGGCATTCTCTGAAAGTACCATACTACGGATACATACTCATACTGGTACAACTGCGAAAGGTTGCGGTCATGGTCCCTATGCCCAATCGTGTCTATACTCTCAGTGGCACCATTTTCTGATTTTTGCGTTTGCGAACGGCTTGTGGGGATAGAGTAGTAACAGTAGCAGTAGCAGGGGTACCTCCACAAGAGTAATGAGATACGCACATACCAATGTACCCCCATTACTCCAGTACTCTAATCTAGCACTCTCCTCCACTTCTCCTCTCCTCGACTAAGTAGCTAGTAAGAGGGGTGCAAGGGCAAAGGGCAACAGACAGTCCAACACGCCCAGTGCAAGCGCGAGAAATAAATATCTCTTCCTCCCCCCCCCCCACCTGAAGCATTCTTCCTACTCTCCCTCACTTTTCGCATCGCGTCGCGTCGACCTCTACGCCCTCCTCCTCCTCACGCGCTCTGCCTCAGTCCAGTGCCCAGTCTCTCACTGTAGACGAGATCCCTCTACCACCTACTGAAGTCTAAGCACTTGTCTCCCACAGCTCTGCTGTGCATTCAACATCCCCAAAAGTCGCAGCAATGGCGCACCACAACGAGAACGTCGTCACGGCCGAGAGCGCCTCCGACGAAGCCAAGATCGGATACACCGAGAAGGAGGACACCCTTCCCCAGGGCACCGTCGCTGAGAGATACAATGACGACCCCAACCACCATCTGCACCGCGGCCTCAAGTCGCGCCAGATTTCTATGATAGCCATCGGTGGCGCCATTGGCACGGGCTTAATTATCGGAACGTAGGTTATCCCCCAGCCATACCCAGCCATATCCAGGCATACCCCGTCCCCAGCCCGTTCCCGCCACCCAGTCTTGATTAGAGTGCATCAAGCCATGATTAGGTGGCGGTGCCATGCGGCCGGCAATACGCCGCACCCCGCTTGCCAAGAAGCCAAAGCTGACGGAACGTTACAGGGGACAAGCACTTGTGAATGCCGGCCCAGGCTCGCTTCTCATCGCCTACGCTGCCGTAGGCGTCCTCGTGTATATGGTTATGGCGGCTCTGGGTGAGATGGCGGCGTGGCTGCCTCTCGCCTCGGGTTTCACTGGTTATGCGCATCGCTTCGTTGACCCTGCGCTGGGCTTCAGTCTCGGCTGGACTTATTGGTTCAAGGTGAGACGGACTCTTGAGATGCAGCCTGCGCGCTAGTGCTAATGCGGTTGTTTTTAGTACATTATCGTGACCCCGAACAATTTGACGGCCACGGCACTCGTCATCAAATACTGGGTTAAACCCGAAAAGGTCAATCCGGGTGTCTTCATCGCCATTTTCCTCGTCGCGATCGTGCTGATCAACTACTTTGGTGTCAAATTCTTTGGTGAATTCGAGTTCTGGCTCTCCAGTATCAAGGTCGTCGTCATCCTCGGTCTCATCCTGCTCAGTCTCATCCTCGCCTGCGGCGGCGGCCCCGATGGGGACCCCAAGGGCTTCCGCTACTGGAACGACCCCGGCGCATTCAAGCCGTACGCCGACGTCAATGGCGTCAGCATCCCCGCGGCGAAGTTCATCGCGTTCTGGTATTGCTTGACCACGGCTGTCTTTGCGTACCTCGGTATGGAACTTGTCGGTGTCACGGTCGGAGAGGCGCAGAACCCGCGCAAGGTCATCCCGCGCGCCATCAAGCTCACCTTCTACCGTATCCTGCTCTTCTACGTCGTGCTTGTCTTCCTCCTCGGCATGATCCTGCCTTACAACAACCCCGAGCTCATCGCGGCCACCAGCGCATCTACGTCGGCTGCCGCGTCGCCTTTCGTTGTTGCCATCCAGATTAGCGGCATCAAGGTCCTCCCAGCTCTCCTGAACGCCTGTATTCTCGTCTTTGTGTTCTCCGCGGCCAACTCTGGTATGTCTAGTTCCCAACTGAATCCATCGTGCGCCTCACTAACTCCCCTCAGATCTCTACATCGCCTCGCGTACCCTCTACGGTCTCGCAGTCGAGGGCAACGCCCCCAAGATCTTCGCCCGCACCGATCGCCGCGGTGTTCCCATCTACGCGCTCGGTCTCTCCTCGCTCTTCTGCCTCCTCGCCTTCCTCAGCGTCGACACCTCCTCCATGACCGTCTTCAAGTACTTCGTCAACCTGGTCACCATCTTCGGACTCCTGACCTGGATCTCGATCCTGGTGTCCCACATCTACTTTGTGCGCGCCCGCAAAGCCCAGAACGTCCCCGACAGCGCCATGGCGTTCGTCTCGCCCGGCGGAATCTGGGGCTCGTACCTCTCTCTCGTCTTCTGCTGCTTGATCGCCATCTTCAAGGGATTCAACAACTTCCTGCCCAAGTACGATGGCAAGGCCCCGTACGGAAAGTGGGATTACAAGAACTTCATCACTGCGTACCTTGGTATCCCGCTGTACCTGATTATGATCTTTGGGTACAAGTTTATCATGAAGAGCCAGGGTGTGCGTCCCGAGACGGCGGATCTGTACAGCGGGAAGGCCCGCATCGATGAGGAGGAGTTGGAGTACCTTGCAGCAGAGAAGGCGAAGAATGGAGGAAAGGAGGAGACGAAGTGGGGACGCATCTACAGGCGGACTATTGGCACGATCTTTTAAACCCTGCTTTTGATAAAAGGGAGTGTGTATATTTACGATCATGTTTTTATGTTGTCTGTAGCGTGGTGATGGGGGGGGGGGGGGGGGGGGGGGGGGGGGGGGGGGGGGGGGGGGGGGGGGGGGGGGGGGGGGGGGGGGGGGGGGGNTGCGATTTGTGATTTCATGTGTGAAGTGAAGTTAATACTGAACAAAGATATGTTAGGGACTCTTCCGGGGTAATCATGTAAGGAACACGGCCAAGACAAGATTGGGGGCAAGAGAAGATTAACCACCAACATTTCAAATATATTTTGTACCTGTACCCAACCAGCGAATCTATCCAATCCACCTTTACAAACTAACATCTAACTACACTCTTAATCCGAGAACCCCTCAAACTCCTCCTCACTCCCCTCCTCACTCCCCTCCTCACTCCCCTCCTCACTCCCCTCCTCATCCTCCTCCTCATCATCCTCACTATCCTCCTCATTCTCACCCTCCACCCCATACAACCCACTAACATCCCACCGATCCCCCTTCGCATTCCGACTAACATACTTGACAAACCGCAGCACCCCCTCATCCCTCAGCACAATACTCATTTTATTCCACGCCGCCGGCACAGTGAAGAGGACGTTATCCTCCTCATCCCCCGTGGTGGCCTTGTAGATCGCTGCGTCGGCGGAGTCGTCGTCGTCTTCGGCGGCCATGTAGACTTCGTGGCCGCCTACGTCGTCTTCTTCTTCTGCTTTTGCTGCGGCTGCGGCGGCTTTTGCGGCTTTGACTGCGGCTTTGGCGGCTTTGGCGGCTGCGGCGGCTTTCTTGGCTTTCTTGCCCTTCGCTGCTACCTCTTCCTTAGGCTCTTCTTCTTCTTCTTCTTCTTCCTCCTCCTCCTCGTCATCAACGCCCCACCCCTCGGTAGGTGTGAAGGCGAGACAAACCTCCAATCTCGGGTCGCCCTCATGGCTCGTAGCGAGCGCGTAATCCGCGCCCCTCCTGAAGCGGCGACCGAGGACGTTGAAATCCTGAATATCGCATCCCGTAGCTATAGCGAGCCACTTCCTAAACTCCTTACTCGGCAGCAAGTCATCCACGAGTTCCTGAACGGGGTTCTTGTCTGCCTCCTTCGCTTCCCCCTTCGCTGAGGGCTCGAGGTAGAGGAAGCGGTGTTTATGCGGCGGCTTAGCGACGCGCCACGGGGAGGAGGCTTCGATTTCTGCGGCCGTGGCGGGGAGGGGGAACGCCTCGACGCCCTCGATGTGCGCGCGGAGGCGGGCGGAGAATTTCGCAGACAGGATCTGGTCGATGCTCACGGCGGAGTTTTGGTGGAAGTGTGCGTTGACCTGCTCGATGGTGTCGGGGGTGAGGTAGGTGGGGGTGAGGTATTTGAGGAGGAAGTCGATGTCTTCTGCCTCGAGGCTCTCGTCGTCGGGGTGGACTGATTGGGCGTCGGAGACGCGGTGGGGGGTTTCTTTGGGGAAGTCGTATTCATCTGCCTTTCCCTGTAGCTGGACGAGACTGCTCTTGAGGGCGAGGTTCTCCTCGGCGCCGGGGATGTAGCCTTCTTCGCCTTCTTGGGGGATGTGGAACCACCCGCTGATGGCCATGCGGACTCGCCCGCCTTCTTTCTCTTGCTGCTCGGGGGTGGGGGCGTGGTAGACCTCCTCGACGTCGTGGAAGCTGAGGCCGGGCTGGACGGCGAAGAAGCTGAGCTGGTTCCAGGCCGGGGGGATGGATTTGGCAAAGTCCGCGCTGGGGACTGTGGTCACCTCGCCGTCGCCGCCGGGGAGCTTGGTGGTGGGGTAGAGGCGCAGGGCGCCGCCCCATTCTTCCTTCCATGGGATGTCTGGGTCGGGGAGGTATAGGATGTAGCTGATTCTGCGGCTGCCGATGACGTCGTCGTGGCAGAGGAGGTGGCAGCCGGGGGTGTAGACGTTAATCGCCATGTCGGTCTTCTTGCCGCTCAGCGCGCCGGCGCCGGTGATGGCCTCGGCGTACTTGCGGAAGGCGGGGGAGTAGAGAGCATCGCGCAGCTTGAGGAGGGAGGGGAGGCGCTCGAGGGCGGCGTCGTCGAGGCCGTCGAGGTTGGCGAGGTCGCCGGACTGGTGGATCTTGTAGATGTCTGTTTCCTTGGGGGTGAAGTGGACGTTCTCGCGGACTTCAGTGCGGACGGCGCGGAGGAGGGAGTCGTTCATCAGGTCGTGGATGACGGCATGCTTGTAGGGCGTGGAGGCGGCATATTCGTGGGTGTACGACTTTAGGTTTTTGGCGTCGAAGAGGCCGTCGCGGAAGCTGCCGGTAATGTCTACGGGTTTGGATTCTGGAGGTGGATGTTAGAATGGTGCCGGTAGGAGGTTGAGAGCTGCGATTCGTACCTTTCGCCCTCTTCTGCTTCGCTGACTTGAGGATGCCATTCTTGGCACCCTCGATGGCTTCAGATTTCCGCTTCATTGCTGTGATATTGATCCAGAATATGCGGATTAATTGCAGTATCAAGGTCGAGAGCTGTCGTCGCTGGGGAAAGTTTTAAGGCTTTCTGCCAGTACACCGCCTTTCTACCAAAATCATATACGGACTAGCGTCACTACATGCCACCAGGGATTTGGTAGGTTTACGGTTAACCCCGCCAAGGCGCCAAGCTTCAGATAGGAAAGCGCGGGGGAGATAGAGGCAGCACCACAGGTACGAGCGGGAAATGTACAGTAAGCTCAACAAAACAAGCCTCGGATTTTTTAAAGGTCCGAACGCTCCTATGAGGGGTCACAATGGGGGTGGGAGCCTAGAGAATATGCGTTTCACTAACTTCACCAACGTGTCCTGTGCATTGGGGCAGAAGCGTTGGGAGTCATCCAACAAGTATATATATCGCTTGATTACTCATTCGGACGCAAGGAGGTCAACAATTCTGTTGTAGGCATATTCTTCAAATTTATTTCATCTATATATGATTTGCGTTCCAAGGCAGATCTTGAGTCTTAAAAACCACCCAATTCATTGCCAGCCTTTCTAAAAAAAAAATTCGCCATGTCTGAAGAAGAGCTCAAGACCTACAATGGCAGCTGCCACTGCGGCAACTTCTCATACACCGTCACCCTCCCCGAGATCAAGAGGGGCGCAAGATGCAACTGCTCCCTCTGCCACCGCAAGGGCTACTTCTGGCTCAGCGTCACCCCCTCGCAGTTCAAGGCGGACGAAGGCACCGGCGAACTCTCCAGCTACCAGATTCCCGAGGGCTCTAACCGCCATCTCTTCTGTGCTACGTGTGGAACTGGCGTGATGGCCAAGAAGCCGGATGAGAGTTTTATGGCGGTGAATCTGAATACTGTCAAGGGCCTCGACAGGAAGGCCCTTGAGGTCATAGAGTAGGTTTTGCCCACCTTCTCGGATACATTGGGCCCTATGCCCGCTCAGTATGAATGACATTGCTAACTCGTACCAGCTTCGATGGGGCATCAGTCGGGGAACCGTACAAGACCTTTGATGTCCCCACAGATACCATCGACGCCCTCGATCTCCCCGACTACAAGACCTACACCGGTCACTGCCACTGCGGTGACGTCAAGGTTGCGTTCAAGTCGCCCGACCTCTATGCCCCTACCACCTTCGTCGTCTCCGACAACTGCAGTATATGCGCCGTTGTAAGTCCACCTCCATCCCCTAATCACACTCCACCACCTCTCCCCTAAAGCACGACCTGACCCCCAACAGCACGCCTACGTCATCGCCTACCCCGAGCGTCACCACTACCAGATCACCGGCACCGAGAACACAACCGCCTACTTCATGGGCGACAAGTGGATCGCGCACCGCTTCTGCAAGAACTGCGGGACGCCTGTGTGTCTGGATACGCAGACGGGGCCGCCGCCACATGTGCTCGCCAAGATCCCGGAGTTCTACCACCCGAGGCTGAGGGCGTACCCGACGAACTTGAGGGTGATTAATGGGTTGGATTGGAAGGAGCTGGGGATCCATGAGATAGATCCAGGGCAGGGGGCGGAAAATCTTTGAGGGGGTAACGTATGGGCTGGGGGGCTTGGCATGTGGTATTCATGACTGGAGCGGACTAGCATTGCCCATGCAAGACGACGGTGATGCTCTTTGTATGATTGCTCATGTCCTTCTATATAAAGACTCATCTATCGCGCCATGCTCTATGCATCACAAAACCGTGGATGCCGCCCGCGACATCAGCTCCCCGCGCATCTGTAATCTCTGCTCACATTTCAATTCATGTACTCGTATAATCGTCGCCCGGCCCGCCAAAACGCTCAATTTTACAAACAAGTCCCATCCAATCCGTCCCTTTGCGCCGTTGCGCCTTATCCATCGTTTCATCATAGGTTTCCGCATATACTCGGATGTCATCGTGACTGTTCATTTCCCCTTCTTCTTCGCAGGAGGCGCTGCTTTTCCTGGCTTCTTGGCTGGAGACGCCGTGGCTTTCAAGGTACCCGCCGGGCTCTGTGGTGAGGGGTCGCGCATCTCAAACTCGGTGCATGTGTAGCCGTTCAGCACCTGGCCATCTGGGCCGAGTCGCGCTGGTGAGCCAGGCGTTGGATGCCGGAGTTGATCGTTGTGAAGTTTGTCCAGCGAGTCGCCGATAACGCCGTATTGTGCCCAGTTGATCGGAGGTACTTTGACCACTTTTTGCGGCACGGGTAGAGGGGGGAATGAAGTATGCGACTTTGCCTTTTGCGCCGTCCCGTTCTCTGCACCGGCTTTGTGCACCTCGGCCTTCGTAGTCCGCTCTTCCGTCCCATTTATCTCCACGTCACCATCAACTTCATCTTCCTCCTCCTCGCTGTCCTCCGGAAACGTCGCATCTCCGTCCGTCCTTATCTCCCCTAAATCCGCCGCGCGCAAAAACGCCTCCGGATCCTGCATAGCCTGATTCTTAAACCTCTGCAGCGTCCTGATATCCTGCGCCGCCTTCTTCTTCTGCAGCTGCAGCACGCTTATCGCGCTCTTCACCGCCAGAACATCCGTATTCGAGTCGAAATCAATCACCTCCACCGGAGCAGGCGGGGGCGGTATAAACGTCGCATCCGGCTTGGAGTGTGTATATGTTCGCAACGGCTGTTGCGGCAACGCAGGCACGTTTGTATCGAGGCGTGCGGCGGCCAAGGTAGGTGTGATGGGTGAGTAAGGCGGTTGAGGCGGACTCGAAGGGCGCGAGTGTTGTGGTTGTGGCGAGGCGCTGCCTTGCGGCGCGTACGGTGGGGCGGCGCCATTCTGCAATGCCGGGTGAGGTGAGGAGTGTGGTGAGGTCGTCTCGACCGTGAGGGCAGGCATCTTGTTGCTTCACACTGAGAGCTCGGTCGCGAACGCGTCAGTGGTGTCGTGTGAGGTGTTTGATGTGTTGGCGGGTCGCAAAGATATGTATTGCCCCGAGATGCGCGCGCGGAGACAAGAGTGGCGACGTTAGCCTGATGGCGGGGTACTTAGGGTGGTGGTCTGTGCGTGTAGGAGTGAATTTATGTGTTCCACGTGACTGTATAGCACAACCCCGTGGACATGTTATCACTTACTAGTCGCCAGCTATTTGTGAGTCACGTCCGAGTTATGCCTTTTCATATTTATATTTATAAATCATTGATTTGCTGTTTTCGTCTTCCTCAGGTCTGCTGCTACTGCTACCTTATGATCACGCCTTTCCAAGGATAACTTTTGCAGTTTCTTGGTGCTGACAGGACCAAGCGGCCGCTAGTAGCCTTGTGGCACAGCTGACGGTCTTAACTGAAAGGTCCTGGCGGCCCCTTGCGTTTGTCCCCTTGCGGAACGCAATAACTAGGCTCCGGCTCGTTCCCCAAGCCAAAATCAATCATCCACCCAAAGGTCATGCACCCTGGTGTACTTTGTACCCTCTGTAAATATTTCCCATCCATACATCCCCATATCAACCATCGCGTGCCCGCCAACGTTTCTAGTTGTTGCCTGTGACCACATAGGATCCTCCCTCGTGCTGGAAAACACCCTGCGCGGTGTGCCCTTCTGGGTACAGAGTCAGATAATAGATTATACTGTATGTCCAAAGAACTTTGCATGGTTTTGTTCCCTGGGATTCCAAGGCTGTGAGGTTCGTGGTCGCTAATGGGTCGCCATTGGCAGGGAAACGGTAGAATTCACGACGTGAGGCGTCCATGGACTGCCTGCAGACGGACCGAATGAACTTCAAACTGTGCCCGCCTATATCATAGAATCAATCAATCCTCTTTGCTGTGCACCGAATATCGAACCATCTCTATATACAAGCCTGCCCCGTACATCGCTGTGCCTGCAAAGGGCTCCGAGGCTC
Source organism: Pseudogymnoascus sp. BL308 (assembly GCA_001630595.1). NCBI lineage: Eukaryota > Fungi > Ascomycota > Leotiomycetes > Thelebolales > Thelebolaceae > Pseudogymnoascus > Pseudogymnoascus sp. BL308. Next base: position 42,811 of record LMYD01000084.1, read on the forward strand.
TGAAGACAACTTTAGAGCCTGGGGAATCCGGTTTCGTCGCAACTCACGTCGTCACAGTGATAGAAGCGGAGAATATCTTATCGGAGTCGTATGTGACTGTTCACTGGGTGATCAAACTCAGGCATTGTCCTGGACTGCTCGCTGACTTCAGGTTGCCACAGAAATCCATATTTCAACCCCGCGCATTGTTCAGCATTTACGACATACCATACCACATCCAACAACGACTTTGAAGCTTTTGCTTCAGCGTCCTATAAAGGGCGACGGACCTATCTATACTCGACGAGCCTATACTTCCCCGGCGTACTATAGGGGACGACGAACGTACACACGAACCATCCAATACTGCCCAGTGTTCCATAATGGACGACGATGCTACACAGCCAGGTAAAAGGCCATTATACACCCGAGACCCCACCACAGGATATGCTGACATTATACTTGCAGCGACCCAGCTGGTCATGGACCCGCGGCGTCTTGGAGACCATGTCTCCGATCTCGAGGACGACGATCTCACCGACATTTTTTGTATTCTACACCCAGTATCGCATTCGGCCTTGAATGCTGTGACACACATCGGCGATGTTGCTCCTGAACATACTGTCAGCCGAGCCTCTGTTCCCATCAAGATTCGAGGCGAGGAGGTGGATATCACAGACCCCAACACTATGGATCTTGCTGAGCAAGGTCTCGTGTCCCGAGACATTGCACTTCGACTGTCTGCAAAACTGATTGATCCTCTGGCTGGATATACGTTTGGCCGGAACATCCAGCGCTGTGATTTTGTTCTGAAAGATCCCACTGGTGAGGGTACGAGCCGTATCAGCAATGTCCATTTCAGGATTTATATCACCACGGATGGTATAGTCATGATAGAAGATCAGTCAACAAACGGCACAGTGGTAGAGGGTAAGAAGTTGAGATTCAAAGATAAAGAAAATGATGCTCCTCACAAACACACCCTTTCACAAGGCTCAATGGTCACTCTGTCCATGAATACACCAGACAAGGACCTTCGGTTTATTGTGCGTATTCCGCAGCGCGAGGGAATATACGAAGACCTTTTTGCTCAGAATCTCGTGGATTACTTTGCTCGCATGACGCTCCTCAGGAAAAACAGGGATGCCCAGGTCAAGACGGATGGTACTGGACAGGCTGTAAGCTTTTCTAACTCTTTGTCATATCTTGATATAGGGGTACTAACTTTGGCAGCCTGATATATTCGCAGTGCAGAACTATACTGGAGGCAATGGCCATGGCCCAGAACAGACTCTGGTCAATAGGCGTCCCAAGGAATGGCGTGGCGGGGCCAAGTACAACAAGTCCCGTGTCATTGGCAAAGGAGCTTTCGCAACTGTGTATCTGATATCTGCCAAGTACGATGGGACAGTATATGCCGCCAAGGAACTTGAGAAGCGCCGATTTGTGAAAAATGGCATCATGGATCAAAAGGTTGACCAAGAAATGAGGATCATGAGCAGTATCAAACATGTAAGTCCATCTTCAATTATTGCCGTTTCTGTCCATGACACTAACAAACGTCAGCCAAATATTGTCCAATATATAGAGCATGTGGACTGGGAAGATCACCTTTACATAATTATGGATTATGTTCCTGAAGGTGACCTTGGTAGCCTCGTATCCTCTCGTGGCACTCTCTCGGAGGGATCCGCAAAGACTCTCGCTTCGCAAATGTTCTCAGCGTTGAAATATTTGCATGACAAGGGCATAACGCACCGAGACATTAAGCCAGACAACATCCTCGTCCAGAGCTTCGATCCATTCCATGTTAAGCTAACCGATTTCGGCCTGTCAAAGAGAATCGAGAACGAGGACACATTTATGCGCACCTTTTGTGGTACCCTTCTTTATTGTGCTCCAGAAGTATACTCAGAATACCTCTCCTATTTTCTTGACCCGGCCGAAATGCAACGAATTAAAAATAAAAAATTCAAAAGATACGATCAAGCTGTTGATCTGTGGTCTTTAGCTGGAGTTTTGTTCTATACTCTAAGCGGCAGTCCTCCATATCCGGCAAAGAGTGGGACGACGTACCAGCAACTCCTCCATAGTATTATGAGAGGTCCGCTAGATATCCGCCCACTACAGAATGCAGGGGTGTCTGAAGATGGCATCGCCGTTATCAAATCGATGCTCCATAACCAGGCACCATATCGGCCGAGTATTGAAGACCTGGAGGAAAGCCAGTGGTTACAACCCGAAAGTGTCCCAGGAGGAGAGTCTAACTTGGAGCACACTGCTTCTCAGTTAAGTATCCAGGATCAGAGCGACTCACTCGGAACTAGCGACGAGATTGACCTCATAAACGCAATGGTGGATACTAAGAATCTTGAGATTCCTAGTAGCTTCATTAGTGGTGACGACTGTAGCTCCAGTAACAGTGAGAAGTTTGCCCAAAATGCGGCAGGCAACCAGCCACGCCTATTCGGGGAAGTGAATTTGTCTGCCTTACGTAGCTCTGGGGTAATTCCACAGGAGCGATTGAACCTTCCTCTTTCGGACGACACTGGCGATGACAACACAGCTCAGTCTTCTTTCGTAAAGGTTGAAGCTGCTCCTGTTGACTTTGAATCACAGAACAATTTCTACGAATCTTCAATTCTTCCAGGGCAACACCAAAACATGCCACCGTCAACCGTAGGCACCGGAACTGCTCCAAGCCTGCTTGGTGCAGAATCTATGGTTGGAAATCTGGCCATGAATTCACCATCACCAACAACTGTTGTCGACGTAGCCTCTCCACAGGTAACGTTCACCGGCGCAGTCCCTGATTTCAGAGAATCAATGAGGAGCCTTCGCCGTCAGCGTGATCCAAACGGCGATGAGGAGCCACTTGCCAAGCGTGCCAAATCTTCGCGTGCAATCGACATTGAGCTCTCAAAGACCGTTTTTTGGGATGCCAGGGATAGGTCTACTCACCACCTAGACTATCCTACCATGATGAGCTCCGAGTATCAAGAAGCCAAAGCCTTGGCGAGAATGTACGGCGAGGAGTTCAAGCATGGGGAGAGTGTATTTGAGACTGTCGTTGGACCTTATAGGAGAAGTGCGTCTGCCACCCCTGAGCCTCCAACCCGTGCCCAATCAGAGCCAGTGGCTACCGGCGGCCCAGCGAAGCTCAACAGAGATGAGCGCGGATTCAGCGAAGATGGTGCGGTTCTTCCAACTGGCAGTTGGGTTAACGGTGTTCCGTCTTCCGAGATTAGTCAATATCTCCCCCGTCACTCGAAGGCTGCCAAAGCTGCCAGCAAGCCTGAAGAAAAGCCCGTCATCAGCAATGACGTCTTCCTGCCACCTCACAGGATCCTGGCGAAGCTTGTGGGAACCCCAGACTCTGTTCTACCCAACCTCACTCTCAATATAACCTCCCTCTTCACTAGCTGGGGTCGCGGCTTCGATAACAAGCTGCGCCACGCAGACCTAAAGGACAACCGGGTCCCAAAATATGCCTTGAAGCTTGCCCTCTGGCAGCCTGGCACGAAGCCCTCATCCAGCCCACCCACCGATAAAGACAACGCCTATGGCTTTTACATCGCCACAAAAGCCAGCCACGGCATCAAAGTGAATGGGATCGTGCTGCCCAGCCACGAATGCCGGTCGCCCCAGACGAGCCCTTCCAAGTATTGGGGAAGGCTGCAGCATGGCGACATAGTGGATGTGTGGACGCAAGATTGCATCTCCAAGGTCGTTCTCAGGTTCCGCTTTGATTGTTTCTGGGGCGAGAGCAAGGAGCCGAGACAGAACGGGCAGTTCTTCTCGGCGATGAGTGAGGGCCCACTGAAGGATGAGCTGGAGTCGTTCTGCCAGTGGGAGGAGAGTGCATTCTTCCAGGCAAAGTACGATGCAGAGGTTAAGGCGAAGGGGATCAAGGAGGGTGGGAAGTAGGGGGCCGAGATGGAGAGAATATGGAATCACAGAGGCAAAAAGTTTGGGAGGCTATATTTCTTTACAGGGTCACGGAAATCGTTGCGCCGGGTATATGTGTGCATTGTACTACTATTTTAGAGGGGTCTGTTGATGGTTTCATTTTCGATATCGATTGGAAGTCGACACAGCTCATCTCAATCCGGAATGGGCATTTTCATTATGTTTATATGGGGGGTGGGAGTTCTTATGAGCGGCATGATACCAGAGAGGGAAGGGGAAAGGGCTGAGTTGGCATTTGTCACCAAGAGGCAGAACACACTGGTGCTAGAGTGGAGGTATAGGAGGGAGCGTGAGTGGTCTCATGGATAGAGAGGGGGACGACACTTGGAGCTTGAGGGGTTGTGATTGTGAAGCCTACATACAGCAGTCCAACTACAACAAAATGAAGACAGTATATGACGAATTTCAATGCACTTTTCTTTGTGACTTGACTCGTAGGCTATGGTGTCCCTATCAACAGGTTCTAAGTAAATCAAACGAAAGCCAGGATGCCGTGAATTGCAATGATTTGTTTATAGTCGCGAGCACTCATAAATTCACGCGATATTTCTTCCCGGTACCCGTCAGTGGCTGATAGATCACTATCGCCACTTCACTTGAAACAAGACACAATCCAGCTCCTCCGTACTCGTACTCGCAAGCCGATCTCCACAACCGTCACCCACCCGTCACCATCACATCTGATATATCACAATTGACAGCCCCATCCCGCTTCAGCCACATACACCTCAAGCCATGCCATCACCAGTCAACGTATCACACCTTCACACTTGCAGCAAAATAACGGCACAGCACAGCATAGGCGAGGTGGTCGCCTCCCCCCGAAACCCGACGATCTTGATTGTGCCGGCGCTACGAGCGGGTGGGATTTATTGGGCTAGGAGTGGGGAGCCGTCGGGAGTGGGGGCCACCACGGGAACAACGAAGTCAAGACAGGCAGGCAGGCGGGGCAGGGGTTTATCGCGATTTTTAAAAGAGGTAAGAGACGAGGTAAGGCAGATTTTGGCATGTGGGGTTTGACGGGGAATTTGCCCCTATATCGTGCGTTCTCTTAATTTGCTGTGCCCGTTTTATTTTAGAAAATGGTAAGTGCTTTGGTGTACTACCACGTTGCTGGCGTGCACCGTCCAGGTGTTAGTGCAATGTCTGTGGTTCTGCATAAAGCTGTGTGTCTCGGGTGCTTCCGACCCACGACGGGCAAGACAGGTACCACAGTTGGACACTCCTATTGGTGCCAAGTGCTGTTGGGGGAGAAATTGAAGCTGGTGGCGCATTTCAAGTGCGAAGTACGGTAAACGTACGGGATAAACAAGAATTAGCTGATGCTTTGTCTGTCAGGCTATGCAAATAGTAGGTGTATCAATTGAGCATCTTCGAGTCTACACCTGACTTACTCTGTATATGCAAAGATTATGGCGAATATTGACCAATTTAAAGCGTCCCTTCCTAGGCCGAATTGGCTTCAACGTCCGTCCGTGGGTATTAGCATTAGTCGCTATCAACTAAGCTTGACAACGTCTTGTACAGCGTACTAATGTGCAATTCTACTGGTATATGCAGGAGACGGGGCAAAATAGATGAAGTAAGAAAGCACTTACAACTTACGTATGTGCACGATCCTTCTGCCAATAAAGCAAGAAGATTTCGTCCAAGAAGAAATTGAATCCTGTCCTCTCCACTGTTGCTGATTGCCCTGATGTCTTGACAGCTTGTTATGGTGATCTGATGTGTGGAGTAGCCCACACAAAGGGTTGCATTCAAGGAGGTGTCTCTCCGTCCACTCTTTCATTTCGAGTCGGAAAATATGCGGATCATCGCCCTTTATAGAATCGGATTCATTCCAGACCCAAGACCAAAAGCCAGTCAAAATGGCTCGTTCCTCGCACTGTGCAGTACGACATACGACCACAGAGTAACCGTCTTTGGTTAAGAAATGCGCATTTCCAGTGGTGAGACGCCTGGGCGGTCCCGCCAAAACACCCCTGGTAAGCCTCTTTTAATCCCAGCGAACTATTTATCCCAGTGGTGCAAACCACGAGGTGTGCCCTAACCGGCACCTATTTCCGGTCGAGCGAGGTTCAGGGATGGTTGTTCCAACTCCACAGGTTTACGGCTGTCCAAAGTTTTCTGGGGAACTGGAGCCGGTGTGTTCATTCGCAGTAGAATCTGAAGCATGTGAGCTTCCGGGCATCGAGAGGAATTGTTCATAGCGTGAGCGTTTACAGCGACTACAGTTAAAGGGGTTCAATCTCTAGGCCAGCGGCAGGGGAAAAGGTAGCAGGCAAATCATATATTCATTATATATTTTTTATATTCAAAATGCGCCGTATAGTCTATTCCTTCCTTCGAGTGAAAACCAGCTCTTGCTCAGGGATACCCGCTGTGAAATGGTCTTTGACGCCCAAAAAGAACTCATTGAGGTCGAACTTGGCGCCCTTGGGCAAGCTGATATCATATCTACTGACTGTCTTGGCAATCACTGACCGCAACTCCATCATTGCGATAGCTTTTCCAGGGCATTTATAGGGGCCCATGACGAATGGTATGCAGGCATTTTTCTTGAGGATCAATTCTGGCCTCGTGGTCCAACGTTCTGGGATGAACTTTTCCGGTTCCACCCAGTTGCGCTTGTCTGTATTATAAATCAGTTCCAATCATAGAATGGGTAATCAGGACGGTTATGGATGGCTTACCATGGTGGAAGTTATAAGTGCTAAATGAGAGGATTGTGCCGCCTGGGATCTCAACGTCGCCAATTCTGATGCCGCCCTCAGGCACCATGCGTTGAGGAGCAAACAGAACCGGTGGACAAATTCGTAGGGTTTCGCTGATTACACCATCAAGCAGATTTTGGGGTCGAGCACAAGTATACGAGCCATCTTCAAAGCTTTCCTTGACTTCTTTACGGAGCTTCTCCTGGCATGAAGGATCATTTGCCAGGATAGTAAACATCGTAGCCAATGCGGAGGCGGTAGTGTCGCTGAGATCGGTAAGTATATGTTTGTAGGAGAGATGTCAGGGGCATCCATACCTTCCAGCTCCAATGATAACACGAGATTCCGCATCTAGAAGGGCGCGGTTTTCCCGATTGTCCTCTGTATGCTCCAACAAGTAGCCCATTATATCAGGTCTATTGTTGGTCATCTTTCTTCGCTCGGCAACTTTTTCACTGGACCACGACTTGAATAGCTTCATTGGGCCAACAAACGACAGTGTTTCAACAATCGTGAGCATCCATGGAACATGTAGAAACAGCCCAACCGCTACAATTCCCTCCTTAATGTTGTTCAGGATGGTAGTAGCTACGTCAGACGATGTGCCTTCAATGAAGCCCGTGGAAGAACCAAATGCCAGCGAGCTCATCACATCGTAGCTGTAATGTATGCACAAATCATTGACGACTGTTGCCTTTCCCACGAGGGTATCTATGCGTGCGAGTAGGGAATCGGTAAAGTCCTCGATGGTGGGGCCATAATCGGCAAGAGCTGAATGGTGGGGTAAGTTTGACATTCTTGATAGAATCTGGGGTATCGGAAGATACTAACTTTGCTTGAATGCCATGTCCCAAACCTTGCGCCTCTGTTTGTGGAAAGCGGCATCGCGGTTCGTATGAACGGATCGTTCCATAGCTCCATAGAAAGGGCCCTTCTCCATTCTAGCTCCCAGCATTGGAATTAGGGCCGCAGTATCGAGAACTGACAGCTCTCGTGGGCCGATTCTAACATAGTCCCCATGCTGCTTGTGCAGTTCAGAGGCCACCCGGTACCACCTAATATCAGATCCAACTACCTGCTTCAAAGACCATAGTTTCGTGAGCTTAGCTCCGAACGGACCGGGGAATCTGTTCAACGGATGGAAGAAAGCGCGATAGATGAGTGTGTTTGCCCATAGCGAAACAACAGCAGTAGAAACGATCAGGAAGGCGAGTCGGTGGGAAGCCCAGAACGAGGCATATTGCTCGCTGGTGCTCTGAAGCCCGTATGCCACCGCCCAATGCGATGCAATTACGGATCCCAGGATAGATAACGGGTATCTATCCGCCTCGACAGTCCTAAAGAATTGGTGGAGGAGAGTGCCTACTGCGGCAGCTGAACCCAGCACAATGGAGATTGGTAGAGGATCTCCAGCAGACATTGCAAATGAACGTGTCGTTTTCTACCCACTGCGAAACAGCAGAATTGGCAATGATGCGGACGACATTGGACAAGTTATGTCAGACATGACTACTGGCCCACGGCCACGTTGGTGGGTTCATACATAAAAGTGCCGAGCAACATTTCCCTGTCCATAATAGGCCTGGAAACCGACAATAGTTGCAGCACGTATTGCACAGGGTGCACAATGTGCATGGTTACTGATCCATCTCAGAACTCTAGAAGTTTTCCCGGGGATCAACACGTCCAGTCGAGTCCAGAGCCGGACTAGTTGCGCATGGTTTCAAAGTCCCGCAAAGAGCGGGGACCGCGGCGACGGGGCCGGGGGGCGCCTCAATAACTGACATCTGCTCAAATCGACCATTCGGAGGTCGTCGCCGTGAGCCGTCCTCGCAAACCAGACTCAATTGCCCGCGCATACCCTGCAAATTTAGGTGGTGGCGTGGATAGAGGTGGATAGGGTAGGGATGTTTCTTGGTAGCCGAGTCAGTTGTATGGCAACTTTATCCCGCTGGCAGGGTAGATGGGAGAACCCCGACCAATTTCCACCCCCGTCAAGGGGTTCTGGAGTGGATGCCGGCGTGCGTGGCGGATGTGGGGGCTCAGAGCCGTTGCTTGCTATGTTTTTGTGACACTTCCTCGGGCGTGCAGAGTAAGGAGAAAACAGGAGGATAGAGAAAGAAAACTTGGCGATCAAACCGGGCATGCCTCACAAGGGGGCCTAGTTGTTGTGACGGAGACCATAGGAATTGCCCCATCCACCATAATTGGCGGATTCCCAAAAAGAACCCCAGCTCATAATCCGACGATGGTATACCCAGGGATTTGGCGTTAACTGATACTTTTTTGAGCTGTGGGGTGACATGCCGTCGTGGCCGTTAGTGACAGAAGAGGATTCGAGGTGGAGGCGGCGAGCGATGGATGGATGATGGACATATATCCCCATGGGCCCCTCAGGATTTTCCATCATAAGGAGTCCAGTCCTTGGCCCAGATTCTTCACTTCACTCTTGCTTGTTACGCACTTGATAACAGTCCATCATGGCGAGCAATGCTGCACCGGAAGGCTTGATGCCCGCTCCTATTGGAGTGACTCCGGATTTTGATGTCAACCACTATAACAGCACGCAGCTTCAATTCATCTTAGCATACAGCATCACCTTGTTCTTTGCGGCTATCACACTTCTTCTTCGCCTCTACACGCGGATCTTCCTTATCCAAGGATTTGGTCTTGACGATGGTGAGTCCTCCTCCGATGAACAATTTGTTGCACTCCTAACTCGTTCTCTAGTCTTCATCATCCTCGCCATGGTTAGTTTCTCGGAGCGGATCAAAAGTTATTATTCATCTAACGTCTCCAGATTGCATCTGTAGCTTTCTTCGTTGTTTGTGTGGAGATTATGAAGTTTGGATTCGGGCGCCATCTGTGGGAGGTCACTGGGATCCAGATGGCCAATTATCTCAACGTATGTTTCTAATTTCTTCCGTCTCAGGATGCTGCTAACGGCCATTATAGAATCTCATTGCTATGGTCACAACCTACATCTGGGCCCCTGCACTCACAAAGATATCCTTCCTCATTTTGTAAGCTTCTTGACACCACCCCTATAGTTTCCAAGAAAATCCCGTTCCCTCGAATTCGTCGGTCATGGTCTAACAGCCCGGCTAGGCTCCATAGACTAAATCCGATCCCATGGTTTCGCGTCTCCCTTTACGTCCTCGGGACCATTATCCTCATCTACACTCTCACCATCAACCTCGTCATCGCTTTCCCCTGCTCCCCTCTCAAGCCCAACACCGGCGATTGCCTCAACGACTGTGGCCTGTGGCAAGCCATCCTCAACATCATCACCGACTTCCTCAGCATTCTACTTCCGATCCGCATGGTCCTAACACTGAAGCTACCAACCACCCAGAAGGCAATCCTCGCTGGCATTTTCTCCACGAGTATCTTGTAAGTTCTCAGACCCCCTACTAAATCTCGGCAAAGGCCGCTGACACGTCTTCCTACAGCGTGATGGTCATCTGTGTCGTCCGTATCACCTACATCATGTCCCTCGCGAACAACCCCGACGTCACCTACTCCCAAGGGCGCGCTGCAGTTTGGTCTTGCGTTGAGCTCAACGTCGGCATTGTGTGCGCGTCCGTCATCGTTCTCAAGCCATTCATGCGCCACCACTTCCCCGGCGTCTTCTCGACCTACGTCATGTCCGTCGACAACAGCGATGCCACGCCCATCAAGAGCTTTCCCCGCGGGTTCTCTGAATCGAAGAAGGCGAACCCGAGTGAATACCAACACCCGAATACCTTCCAGATGGCGCGGGTCAAGGGCGGTAGCGGTACCAACGATGACGGCAGCGGGCTGGGTCACGGACGGTCGTCGCGGAAGGGCTCGCTGAGCACGACGAGCGATGAGACAAGGAATGGGATTACCGTGACGAAGACGGTGCGGATGAACTCGAGGACGAGGAAGGAGACGAGGACGAACTTTTTGGACACGGAAAGCACTGAAGAGATCAATGCCCCGAGCCACAATTACTCTCAAGCATAGATATAGGGGGGTTGATAGGATACCTGTTTTGATTGCGTTTTACTGAGACATGGCTATGGCGTACTGGGAGGGAAATGGGCTGGGTTTGAATAGCGACTACAGGCGTTGCTAAGATTCCCGATAGCTCTAGAGATGTCGGATATATACATACATCATTGGCTGGTTAAATAGATTTGCCAAACGCTCCGGTGAGCAGGCTCAAGGGGGTGTCTTTGAATACATATGGATTGCCTTCCATCTCGTCTGTTTAATATCTCGTTCCTATAGTTCTGTCGTTATACCTATCATATAACTAGACCTTCCCCCAAAGTAGGATTGTTGAGCCCCTTTTTGAAGAGTTCTCTACGCTCACGAAAGGCTAAGGGGTTCCCTCACAAATATCATAGTTCAAACTTGAAGGCTTTCAGTTGTATCAAGCAGGCATACTCTTCGCGCGTGCACCAACAAATAATACTAAGTGTCATATTGACTATAAACTACGCAGGTATTTAATCCCAAAGCCGAGCATAAAATGATTAAGGCTGTTCCTTATCAAGTCGGCCTATAGGCCCCATTCAAACTCCAGACGTTGCCATCGATAAACGCGGCCACCAGGCTCATCCCACCCATTCGTGCCATACCAGAATATTCCAAACTAAATTCCCCACATCCAGCTCGAGCCAGAGCAATATGCATGCTTCTCCCTTCCTGCCTTCCAGGTATTTACCTCCCGTCATATCTCATATCTCATTCTCTCATTTTCGTAATGAACGTTTAAGCAGCAATCCCGCTGCCGCCACCCCACCTAAACCTTTTGACCCGAGGAACCGTGATTTCCGACCCGCAGCCCCTCAAAATCTCGCCCTCCTGCTTCCCAGTCTCATAGCCAAAAGCGTAGCCAGCCCCAAAGCCAACAGCGGACACTACAATAACCACGCCAGCGCTTACAAGCCATGTCACCAGCGTTGGGCTGAGAAGCTGCTGTGTCTGCTCACGTCCTCTTCCAACAGCAACTCTTTTCTTCTTCGTTGAGCGGCCCTGCTGCGCATTTTTCCGCCTACCGCGCTCATTCTCGTCTTCAGAGACGGTGGCGCTGCTGCGGGACCTCCTACTTGGACTACCATTCCCCAGCCCCGGCGCAAGATTGGGAGAGGTGGGTACAGGCGGTGTTCCGAGAAGTTCTGACTCAGGGACTAGTCTCAAGCCCTGAAATTCGTTCCTGTTAATTCCAGGCGTCTGCATTGTCGGCGAAGGCTGTTTGGGCAATGATCGTGCCGCTTTAGCGCAGGAAAGGAGTGTCGTGAGAGAGGCGCGGAGGGCAGCGTCGTTGGCTGCTTGGTGGGTGGGGTGGGATGAGCGGTAGTGCCGAGGCGGAATATAGGAGCCCCTGTTACTCTGTTGGGCTTGGTTTGGCGGATGAGAAAAGGCATTCGGCTGAGGACTAAATGCTGGTGCAGTTATACCCAGAGCCGTGCCATCTTCATCTTCGTCGTCCTCGTCCTCTGACGGGGGCGGGAAGTGGATGCCTTGTCTCATTTGCTGTCTAGGAGAGACACGCCCCGAGGGGATATTCTCGTTTGAGCTGGTAAGAACACGGTCGTCGGAGGAGGATTCGGATTCATCGTATTCATCCTGACTGCTAGTGCTTCGTTGGGCGACAATCTGAGAGATACGAGATACACCGGCAGGACCATGTCGGCGTCCACGTCGTAAGTTGGAGGACTGGACGCGTAATCCAGCTGTCACAATTTCGTTGTCGATGGAAGATAAGGATGAGGATGATGGTTGGGATGATATTTCAACCCAGGATTCTGTTGGGCCACAGGTCAGCACGGTCTTCTCAGAATATGGGAACCAAAAAATACATACCTTCGTTGCGCAAACGTTGGGTAGCATCGGATGAGCGAGCTATATTGTCCCAGTTACGAGGAGGTGTTCGTTGGGTAGGCCTTGTGCCATCTTCGTGGCCACGGCCATGTCTTGAAGATGCCATCGTGAGTTTGTCTGTCGGTATGTGAGAACTTACCCCGCAGTCGCGATACCCTTCACAATCGAAATCTACGTTCCCAAGTTGAGTATATATCGTGCCAGGTCTTGATGGTGGCCCTTTCCTTTGTTCTCAATCACGGTCGAGTTGCTTCGCTGCCCGCCAAACTTGTTGACCGCTTCTATGATGGTCTTGAAAGGGTGGAGGTTGGCGGTGGGCTGTGTGAGCGATCTGTCAATGGCGTACCCCCCTGCTAATCAGCTCAGCTCGAGCGATGGGCGCTTGGTGAGCCTTTGCGTACTTTCGGTGATCGTATCGTATCCAGCAAACTTAAGAGAATGACATTACATGAATCATTCCAGTATCAAATCACGGTATAATTCAAGGTTAAGTAAGAGAGTTGCATCTCCGTATACGTAACCAACCTCTTTGTTTAGAGAATCAGCCCACCCAACCGGGTGTTGCGTGACCCCCTTCCGAAGTCACATGGGGCCGTTATCGCTCCTTATCTGACGTGCCCCTCTTTTTGTTGGGCTATTCACACATGTCACGTGATAACACTACTGGATATATATCAAATTCTCGACCCCGGAATTATAATATCATCTTACAGTATCCACTATCAAGGTTGACCCTGAGTGAATTTTTCAATGAGGGCTAGGCCAGTGAGAATCTCCCAAAATCTTCAGCAATCCTGCCAACATTCGGAGCTATAATACTTATTTAACCGTCACAAACCCAATTCCATTCCTAGCCTCTCTTGCAGCTGCCTTTAACGCCTGCTCTTCCACATCGGTCCACTTCACACTAAGTTGGTCCCACTTCTTTGTCTTGAACTCTTCCTTGAAAGTCTGTTGCACGCCTTGAAGTCTTGACATTTCGCGGGGATCCCCTGAGCCGCTGTAGATGATAAAAGCTGTGCATGGCGGAAGAGAATTGTAAATGCTTCGAATACGCGCCGTAAGAGCAGCGGTCGCTTCAGCAATAGGAGATGCGTCTGGTGCAGGAGATTTGGTTTCCGACAACGAGTCTAGACGAGAAGCAGCTTCCTTGTCGGACGTCGGGTCGACGGTAGACACATCTACGGCAGGTGGTACTTCGTCCGTAACTGCTGTCGATGTCTCTGCCAGGACCGTAGGCATGGCAGGTTTGTTAATATTCCACCACCCTTTGAGAGCCTCCAGTTCACGGAATCGGGCCCAAACAAAGTCCACACCTCCACCTGGAACTTCGAGGCCGTCCTCATCACCAACAACAGCACGAATTGTCCCCGCGGTAACCTCTTCGTCGCTCTTGCATCCTATGATAACGTTTGCAGCCGCTCCTGCGCCCTTCTTTGGATCACCCCAGTCAATAGCTGCGGATGTTTTGGCGCCAGCTTGTCCAGCTACAGCTGTGCCACCTTGGTTCTTGTAGCGAACACCGGTCCGTGCTAGCCGCTTGAAAATATTCTCGCCGGCAGCATCACCAGTCCCCCATTGCGGCCCCTTCTCGCACTTCTGTTTCACAAGGTCAAGACAGGTGCGAGCGTCCTCGGTCGAATCGTGTCCCGCGCCCGGGCCTACGGTGCCACCTCCTTTTTGAATTTCGCGGCCAAGATACTTCTTTGCCAGGTATTTAAGAGATGATTTCAACGGTGTTCCACGAGGGTGTGGGTATAAGAGCGAGGTGTCGATGATAAATGGGTGTGTGAGCTTGAGGGCGTTGAGATCGGCGTTGAGGGAATGTCCAATGAGGATGGTGCGTGGTGCGAGGATTTCGAGAAGCTTTTGTTGGATGTCGCGGAGCGTAGTTGTGACAGGCCGAAGCATTTCTTCAGTGATGCCAGAGTATTGAGTGACGTAGTCAATGATGGGTTTCTCTGGCTTAACAAGCTCATCTAGTGTGACTGTTCCATCCCATGCCACAAGACTGATTCTCGTCAATGAGAACTCGCGTTCGCCCGTCATGCACATTTCGCAGTCCATAGCAATGACTTCCCGGCCGGCGGTGATGCTACCTTGCTCAATCTCCGTCTCTGGTGGTGACCCATCTTCCCACGAGTCAACCAGTGTGTCTACCCATCCTTCCTTTGCTGTCGTGCCAGCGTTGACTCTCTGCTCGTTCAAATTTTGTTTTTCAGCCTCCTCTGTATAAACAGCAGGATGTAACGTATACTTGTTTTCTAACAGTTCATCTGGTCCAGAAATATACTCTGTCACGCGTGTCCTCTTATTCACCCACCCATGGGGTTCTTTGGCTGGTCTAGCACCCTTCTTATCTTTGTCTTCTTGAGATTTCGACACTGGAGCCGTAAGCATCGCATGCAGTGGCGAGTGCATCTTGCTGAATTTATCATCTCCTGGCGTTTTGACAGGCCACAGGTACTCAAACATGTTTCCAAACTCGGCCAGTTGAAGAGGAAGTTTGTCAGTCGCCAACTTGACAGGATAGTATTCATCAGGCGAGGTATGCCTCCCATTTCCTCGATTCGCTCCATTGTTGCCATCTGTCTCCTTCTCCTTTTTGTCTCCATCACTAGAAGATTTAGCCCCAAACATATCCCTTTCTAGTCCCGGAACCATTAAAACAAGAACTTTTCGTATCTCCGGTCGATGGCGAACTGAAACCCATTGTGGTCCAGAGCCGTCGGCAAGTAGGTATAATACAAGATTTTGTAAATCACTGATTTTGATCTGCGACTGTAGCCTTGAGTCTGCTGAAAAGGTTATAGACGGGTAGTTCAACGAGTGTGGCTTTGGAATCTTCTTTGCTTTCTTTGCCGGGCGCTCCTTGACGGTTTCCCAGCCTTCGCCACCCTCTTCCCTCTTCTCTTCGCTGCTCTTGCCATCTTCTTTCGGCGCCTCTTTTGAGATTAAATTAAAGGTTGGCAAATCGGGTTGCTGCAGGAGCGCAAGTGTTTGCCCCATGCTGCCGATGCCTGAGTCGGTGTCGTCGCGGTCATCGCGTTTCCTCTTGTTGCCTCCGTCGTGTTCTGGCTGGTGAGAATTTCGGCTTCCCGACTGCTTGTGGTGGTTTTTATTCCTCCTGGGTCCATCATGATATCCCATGGTCAAATACTACGAAGTCTAATTTGCGACTATTGAGTTGATTGACATAGGTCCAGGTCACAGGCTGAAACTTTAAAGTACGAGTTGATTCTGCCGCTTGATTCTAGGCGGTGAAAAGGGCGGCGGTCGAGGCTACCCCCGATAAGAGCTCAAGTGTATGAATTGAAAGCGCGTGAATAGACGCGACAGCACGAACGCTGCCAGAAACAACATTTTCGAACAACCTTGGGTTTATAACAACCTTTAATAGACACTATAATTCAAAATCGAGTAAACTAGTATCAGTGCTGCCAGATAAGCGCCACAGATCACCATTTCGACCCCCAAACTATTGGTTCTTATCGAGGAACAATCGTCGCAACAAAATAATCGCGCTTCGCAGGTTTTGGGGACCGATTGATATACGCCAGAGTATAGCAGGTATGGATCAATTGGATCTGTCCCATTATTTTGTTATTGATTGTTAATAATTTCATATCTGTAGATGACGGACTCTGTACCGACGAACATCGAGCCCAGTAACCACCTACGTTCTATAACCTCCAGCGACGCAAGGAAACATTGGATGATCTACTTCACAGGCGCATACCAGATATCTGAATTATAAAGGCAACATGGAGGTGGTGACATGCAGCTGTGCCAAATGCGGTACTTTTGTCGGCGACTTTGAGAACCTATGGAACAAAATCGGCAAAAAGCACTTCAGCCCCGTCAGTTTGAAGAATAAGGATTGGAGCGTTGGTCTACAGCATTCAGGGGATGTTAGGATAGCGCCGACAGAAACTGTGATTGAGGAAAGGTAAGGGTTATCCTTTCTTCCGTCTCCTATTATAACCAAAACGACCATCTGCTAATCCATGATAGCTATCTGCAAGATCTCGCCTGTGCAGGATGTGAGGAAATACTGGGCTTGTTGTGCCATGATGCACCGCCGGGACATATTCTTCAAAAGGATCAACTTATTCTCCATTTGAATAAAATGAAAGTTATCTCGGGGTCCACCAAGAAGCCATGCAAGCCAGTCATCAAACATGCGTATCCTCTCAAAAGAAATGGCCCCAAGGGTGGACAAGATGATAGTGCCCAAGAAAACAGCAACGAAATGAATGGCAACGGCCACAATTCAGCAGTAGCCGATAGTGATCTTCCTCTGCAGGCAGATGATGCCGATCGACTTCAGCACCTCACACAATTTGCGGGCTGGGCAGAAGGGGCCATAGACAGCCAGAAAAGGGATATTGATCGAATTTCCGTCTCCGTCAACAAAATCGAGACTGATATGCGCAGCTTCAAGGATTTCATGGCAATGGTACGGAGAGAACTGGCAGTACGACCAACGAATATTGAGATGGATGACGTTCGTGGCTCAGTGCACTCACTGCGTGAAGAAATCGACCATTCCCGCTCTATAAATGTTGCTAAGCCTGCCGAAGGGTCTCTATCCTTTGAAGATGTTGATTTGATAACTGAGAGCATCACCTCACTGAGCCAAAAAGTCAACGAAATTGACTCCCTCAAACTCGAGATTCAGTTTTTGAAGATTAAACTCAAGCGGTCTGAAGACGTTACGAGGCAAGCTGGCAGGTACGCAGACTCACAGCGGAGCACTCCGCTGCCTACAGCTACTCACCACCAGGACGAGTCCTCGGCATATATTAGACCACTCGCGGACCAATTGCAACGTAGTTCTACAGGATTTGAGAAGCACATATCTAGCTCGCCTGCTATGGATGATAACCGTACGAAAAGGGTGCGCCTTTCAAGCAAAGATGTGAGAGCTGTTGTTCCGTCCACTGTCCAATCTGGCTCCACGCTCCGCAAGCCATCCCGCCTCTCTCGTGTTCTCCTTCCAATTTCTCATGGCCGCCCCGCGGCGGACACGCATGAACTCGACGACTTGGCGCCCACCGATAATTACACTGATGATGCATTCGAGCCAAAGCCGACGGATGTTGATCCGGCAACTGCCACTGGGAGAGTTGCTCGGTCAGGGTCTCCATTAAATGACGAAGGGCAGCTTGTGGCCTCAAAGCCGAGTTTGCGAGATGCCCATCTCCGCACTTCCCAAAATCACAAAGCCAAGTCCTCGGGGAAATCTCGGGGTGGGTTACATGAGCTCGACCCGGAGTTCATTCCATTAACGGCCAAGGGGACAGCGGACCGAAGGTTCAAGTCGGGGCGGTTTTCTAACAGGCGCCGAGAATCTGGGGATCTTCCAGCTGCGGCCGACGATATGGAGAAGGACAGCGAAGAGGACATTTTACAGAGCGTGGAGCGAAATGACGCGCCAACGGACCCGGGTCATCAACAACATATGACTGACGAAGAACATCAAAAACGAAAAAATGAGACATTGCAGGCAAGGGAGAGGTTGGTCAAGAATACTATTGACAGGGAGTTGAATATGTCTATCTAAAGTTAGCTCACAATTATACCATGTTTCCACACATAAAAATTTGCTATGTGCCCCGTATATGCGCCATGGGAAGGACAGTATAATATTTTGTTCATTTGTGCCTTCCGTATTGAAGCATTTTTAATAAACTTGGTGTAATATAAGCGCTTCTCGAGTGCAGACGACAGCATCAAACGCAGTTGTTTTAAGACATAAATAACAATATTAATATTTAAGGTTTATTATTTGTGAAAGGACCCCCAATAATTTATTAAGGACAAGACATTTTATACCGTTTAAGCCCCGATAGTCAACTACAATTACAATTACAATTATATTCCTAGAGATCGCGGGGTAGGCCGAGATTTATGGAAACTCTGAACGATTGAATCGAGATTGGTGGTCGAAGATTACCAGCAATCAATCAGGGCTCGTCCCGTTTAAGGTCTGGCCAGGGAGGTGTGGCGCGCGTCATAAATATGAGTGGGCGGCGGCTGACGCAAGTGGGCACCCCTGTCTGGCCCAGCTGCAACTGCTGTGTTCCGTCGCAGCTCTGAAGCCACGCAACCACTATTTTTGCGCGACAACTGGCGACCAGACTTGGAATTCATCTCGGATTCGGCCTACGATTGCTCGCACTGACTGTACCTCATCCAGAACAGCTCAAGGAGCTTCGACGGATCTTAATGCTTGGACTCCCTTCGAATAAACCGCAATCATGAGGCTGAGGGTCGCAGAGGCCATCCCAGGATGGCGGAACCTCCTCCTGGCGACATTGCTTTATGGCATATCCTGTGCAGCGAAAGATGCACCAGTGGTCACCTCGAACAAGTTCGTGAACTCGCCATACGATTTACGCTACTTTGACGATTCCGATGTTATCCTCATGCAGGATTTCAACGAAGACGCGATCTTCCGATCTGCCAACGCGGGCGAGTCTTGGGACAAGGTAGCTGCCATTCCCGATGGAGTGTCTGCTAGTCTGGTTATGCATCCGTTCGACAACACGAGGGCGTATGTCCTGACGGAGGATATCACACATTTCCGAACCGAGGACCGGGGGAAGACCTGGACACAATTTGATACGAGAAGCATCCCGGACGTACGCGATGAGAGCCCTCTGAGCTTTCATGCTGGGAACAAGGACAAGATTATTGTGAATACGCTGGACTGTATGCTAGGGCTCTACTGTGAGCGGACATCAACCTATACTCTGGACGGCTTTAAAACGAAAGCCAAGCAGCTTCGAGACAACACTGCGGGGTGCCAATGGGCAAAAGGAACCGAATTATTTGCAGAACGAGAATCGGAAGTTGATGATAGCAGGATCCTGTGTATTACGGAAGGGAAATACTCGCGATACTCGAAAGATTACAAGCTCAAGATCTCGGATTCGTTTTTCGCGGATGAGTTCGAACCGGTCCTCGAGGAAGGCCGGACGGTTACCGGAGTTTCAAGAATTGCGGCAGTGAAGAGCTATATTCTGGCTGCTAGCGTGGCAGAGAAGACGGATGAAATGGCCCTCTATGTTACATATGACACACTGAAGTGGCATCGGGCTGTGTTCCCGCACGACCATAAGCTGGTGGAAGAAGCCTACACTATTTTAGAATCGACAAATTACAGTATCCAGATCGATGTTATGACGACGAAAAAATCGAACCCCATGGGAGTTCTTTTGAGCAGTAACTCCAATGGCACATATTTCACGCGGAATGTCGAGCACACCAACAGGAATAAAGGGGGCAACGTCGATTTCGAGAAGGTTGCCGCGATCCAAGGAATCGCTCTCGTCAATGTGGTTGATAATTGGGAAGACGTTGAGAAATCCCCAAGAGAAACCAAGAAGATCAAGAGCCAGATCAGTTTTGACGATGGCCGGACGTGGCGAGGGTTGAAAGCAGGAGATGACGACTTGCATATCCATTCTGTGACAGATGCTTCAAATTCTGGGAGAATCTTCTCGAGTCTAGCACCCGGGATTATGATGGCTGTTGGGAACACCGGCAAGCACTTGAAGGCGTATGATAAAGGTGATCTCTATGTCTCTGAAGATGCTGGTGTGAAATGGACGAAAGCGCTGTCAGGCCCACACAAATACGAGATTGGTGATTCGGGATCTATTCTTCTCGCCGTCGAAGACGCTGTCACCAAGAAAATGAAGTACTCTCTCGATCGCGGTAGGAAGTGGAAAGAAATTGAACTGCCTCAAAAAGTCTCACCATACGTGTTGACAACGACCCTGGATTCCACAAGCCCGAAATTTCTATTCATGGCGTCTGCAAGATCAGCAGACGTAGAAGAATACTACATAATGTCGATTAATTTTGAGGGCTTGATAGAGAGGAAATGCGAGGACAAGGACCTTGAGAAATGGTACGCTCGCGTTGACAAGGAGGGGAAAGCAACATGTTTGATGGGCCACAAGCAGTACTTCATGAGACGCAAAGCAGATGCTGATTGCTTTATGAAGAAGAACTTTGTTGATCCGGAGGCGAAGATCGAAAAATGCGACTGTAGCGATATCGACTACGAATGCGACTTCAACTTCGTGAGAAGCGAGGACGGCAAAAAGTGTGTTGCGCAAGGACCTCCTTTGGTTCCTGACGGAGCCTGCAAGAATCCAGAAGATACATTCAAGGGCTCATCAGGATGGCGCCTTATCCCAGGCAATGATTGTATTCCGCCAAAAGACGGGGCAAAGGATGATTTAGTCTCGTCGCCCTGTAAAGACACCATTGCACCTCCAGCTAGCGGCAAAGTATCGCATACTTCGCAGTCCCTCGAGGGCAAGGTCCTCCAAGACCATATATACTTTGAGCGTACTGAGACAAGTTCTGGCGTTGACGAGACCGTTATCGCACAGACCGACAAGGGAGTCTTCCTATCGCGCGATCACGGCAAGAAGTGGAAGGAGATTTTGAAGGATAAAAAGATCAAATATATCGTCCGCCATACGTACCTCAATGATAGGGTCTTCTTCATCGCTAGCGACGATAAAGTATACTACTCCGTAAACCGTGGCGACGACATCCAAGAGTTTGACGTCAAGGTCCCGCATCCCGCTGATTACGGCTATGCTACACCCATGAGCTTCCACCCAACGAAGAGGGATTGGATCATCTGGACGGGGAAATCTTGCTCAACTGGTGGCGATTCTTGCCATGCCGTGGCTTCTATTTCTAAAGATCGCGGTGATAGCTGGAAGACCCTAACACGCTATGTTTCCAAGTGTGAATTTATGTATGCGGAAAAGACTGCTAGAGAAGCTGAAGAGAAGCTCATTTTCTGTGGAGCTCGCACCAAAGAGTCGACTGACCCGACCAACAACCCCTGGAAACTGGTGGGCAGCACGAATTTCTTCGAGGACTCGGTGACCCATGTCGATGATATCCAGGACTTCACGACCATGTCAGAGTATATAATCGTAGCAGCCAAGGATGAAGCTAAGGGCGAGTTGACGCTCAAATCGAGTGTCGACGGAAAGACATTTGCCGATGCTCTGTTTCCATCCAATTTCAGAATTCCGCATCAACATGGATACACTGTTCTGGATAGCTCCACCCATGCCATATTTTTGCATGCCACGGTTGAAACTACGACCGATTCAGAATATGGAGGCATCATCAAGAGCAACTCCAACGGGACGTCCTATGTTCTCAGTCTGAATGGTGTCAATCGGGACAGGGCCGGATATGTTGACTTTGAGAAAATGTCGAAACTGGAGGGTGTTGCGTTGGCTAATGTTATTACCAACTACGAGTCCGTTGTAAAAGATGGCCACAAAACCCTCAAGACGATGATCACGCATAATGATGGCGCAGAGTGGCGCTACATTACACCGCCAGCGAAGGACGTCGAGGGCAAGAAGTTTTCATGCAGCGGAGGTCTCCAGAAATGCTCCCTTAACGTACACGGATACACTGAGCGCATGGATAAGTCACACCAGTACTCGTCGCCCAGCGCTGTGGGCATCATGCTTGCCGTCGGCAACGTGGGTGAATCGTTGCAACCGTTTGATAAGAGCGATACATACATTACGCGCGACGCAGGCGTTAGCTGGATAGAAGTTAAGAAGGGATCCTATATGTGGGAATACGGTGATCAAGGGTCGATTATTGTCCTAGTCAACGACCGGAAGGATACGGACGTAGTGTACTACTCACGCGACGAAGGAGATACCTGGACAGAGTACAAGTTCTCCGACTCGAAGGTGCGCGTGGAGGATATCACCACCCTCCCGTCTGATAACTCTCGTAACTTCCTGCTATGGGCAAGGGGCAGCGATGGCGCCGTTACGACTATCAATCTCGACTTCACTGGCCTGACAGACAGACAGTGCGTACTCGACGAGACCCGCGATGAGAATGAAGACTACTATCTCTGGTCGCCCCGCCACCCAACACAGGACAACAACTGTCTCTTCGGGCACATTTCGCAATACCACCGCAAGAAGGCCGGCGCCGACTGCTACAACGGCCACATCATCGAGGCTCTGCACGACATCAAGTCGAACTGCACGTGCACACGCCAGGACTTTGAATGCGACTACAACTACCAAGCACTAGCTGGCGGCGAGTGTCTGCTCGTGCCCGGCCTCACCCCCATCGACCGCATCCAGGAGTGCCGCGACAATCCCGAGCAGTACGAGTACTACGAGCCGACGGGCTACCGGCGCATCCCTCTCAGCACCTGCGAGGGCGGCAAGGAGATGGACAAAATCGTGGCGAAGTCGTGTCCCAATAAGGAGGAGGAGTTCAATAAGAAGCATGGACTGGGCGGCTTCTGGATCTTCCTTATTGTGCTGTTTAGCATTGGGGCGGCGGGCGCGACGGGCTGGTGGGTGTACCATAACTGGGCTGATAAGTTCGGCCAGATCAGGCTCGGTGAACAATGTATGTATCCCCGTCTATCTGCTTATTCTCCTCGATCTCGCATTTCTAGGGCGGATCGGGCATACAGGTACACAAGCTAACGAGCATCACAGCATCCTTCGATGAAGACTCCCCTTTCATAAAGTACCCCATCATGGCCGTAGCAGGCGTAGGCGCCGTGATAATCGCCGCGCCCTCCGTGGCGAGCAGCGTGTGGGGATGGCTGATGAAGACCTTCGGCGGGCGCAGAGGCACGCGTTTCACGACGCGGGGCAGCTTTGCGAGGGGCGCGGATTACACGGCTGTGGATGAAGATGAGGGTGAGCTGCTGGGGGAGGAGAGCGACGATGAGGTGTAGGGGGGTTTGTGTGTACAGTACATTATGGGTTTAGACCGGTCGGTGGAATGGGGAGTTTTTTTTTTGGATGATTGTTGAAGAAATTCGTAGGGCTGGAAAGGGGGTGCGGGGTTGGTGGTGGCTGTGGGTGGTCAGACGGATGTGATGGTGATGGGGGGTTGATATGATGGGTTACTTATCAATCACTGGGGGCGGCGTAATGCTGAGGGTAAATCAGTTAAATGTATAACCATGTTTCACACTGCACGTCCGGCGAGTCATGCCATCATACTATCTATCATATCTCTGTATGCGAGGATCTCCATGATCTCCCTCATGCTTGAGGGGGGTGCACGCACACACCGTCCCTGCCTATGATCGATCGATCAGACACCATAGTGAGGGGAAGTGGGAAGTACACCGACCCAGCCCAGGAGCGATCGATCAGACACAGGTCTGAGGGGAAGTGGGAAAGTGGGAGTACAGTGGGAAGAGTCGTCAAAGGAAGGGCTTATCTGACCACCGCAGGGGACACGTCAGGCACTGGGTCTCATAATACTCCCGATATGCATATACGTGCGTCCTGCGCATCCGGGTCGGAAGATCCCCCCGCCCGTGAGAGGGTGGATGCGCGGTGGCCAAGGCAGGGGTGCAGGCGGGTTGGTGAGGGGGAACGAACTGGAATTTTGGGATCTTGTATCTCTGCGTACCTGTATTGAAGAGGGGAGATCGAGATGGGAGTATTGCTTGATGATGGATCCTTTAGGCTGGGGGGACCGGACGGATGCCGGGTGCAGCGCCCGGGGGGGGGGGGGG